>JAOUZG010009955.1:4212983-4223750 GCA_026289955.1 Argiope argentata | reverse complement strand
ATATATATATATATATATATATTGTAAGTAAAATGTTAATTAATTAAAAATTAAGCTGAATTTTAGTTTAACTTCCGAAAATAGTACTGCCTAAAAATAAACTTCAACTTTTTTCAAAAAAAAATTTTAATGTCATTTTAATTATACCAATTTAATAACTATGTAAATGTTTCCAAAACTTTGAAAAATTTTCAAATATATTTTTTTGGTTAGTTGCTGACAGTAATTATATTGTTGTTCTGAAATTCAAATCTTTTCATTCTTTCATCAATTTTTTTTTCTATAATCAAAAGTTAAAAATGAAGGATTTTGCTTAAGATACGTGTGGTTTACAAGAATATTTTGAAAATGAAGTTGCAATATCGCAAAATTAAGACGATTTATGAGCCAAACATTTACATTTTTAAAAGCACTATGGTATCATAGGATTAGTATTCATTAAAAAGATTTATTTACCCTTGTGAACAAAACGTATATATTGATCATCAAATTGATGCTGCCTTAATGTGTGACAATTTGATTGATTCATAGATATGAAGCTATATCTAAATGCTTTAACTGAAATTAAATATATCTTCAACGAACCAGCTGGTCCCCAAAGGCGACTAGTCATATTAGGCATTGTTAATATTTTTTTAATGCCTCAAATATGCATTTGAAAGCATCCTTACAGGAAGCAAATAAAAAATACGAAAAAAACCTCGCAGTAACAGTGAGAAAGTCTCTCATAAATCGAAGCCACCTAAAGTGGTAAAGCCTTCTAATTCAAAGATTATTTTCGTAATTTTATCTAAAAATGAGTTCAAATGCATAGAACAGAAATATATTTTGATTTCAATTATTGAAACTACAGCTTCAGTTTAACATTTTTAATTTTGCAGTTTGGCGTATTTTTTAACAACTTTCTGAAGGACAAGAGAGTGAAATTCTTATTTAATGCATTAATTAAAAAGTATTTTTCTCCTTCCTGAGGATATTCTCCGGTAAATTTATCGAATAATGAAAATCAAAACTACTATTGAATTAATCTCTACTAATAATAAGGAGAAGGCATATGTGTTGGCTCTCAACAAGACAGACTGCTTGATATAAAGCTGCCAAATTTGGCACATGTATACTTTTGGACGATGGAAATATGAATTTTGAAGTGATTATTTTTGAAATCTCAATTAAAATTTTAAGAAACTGAAAAATTAAGTCCACAATAATTTTCGAAAATATTATAACACAAACATTAATTTATATGATCTAAAAATTTATATCCCACTGCATTTATAAAAAGTCTGATTTAAAAAAATAAGTTAATGATTACACCAAATAAAACCTTAAAAAATGTAATTTTGGGCACGTGAGTATATGAAATGAAATAAATACGAAATAGGATATTTTTCAAACAATAAAGGTGGGACAAGGTGTTTTTTTTTTATCTTTTGCAGTACTGAAATGACGTATTTCATGAAACCATTAAAATGCATAAAAATATGATTTAACTTGCACGAGCACGTGGTTCTTGGTTGTTCAAGAAATTATGTTCTGACATGATACATTGAAATATGCACAGCAGATTTCATTGTAATCTTTTATTTAAATTTCATATCTTTTCCCATTGTCGATAATTAATATCTGAAGATTCGGTTTATGTTTTCTCGGCTTCTGTGTGTTCGATATTCTACTTATGTATGATTAATTTCGGAGAGTAAATTGCAGTTTCCCAAGCGCCAAGACAGAATTTAAAGCGTAGTTTAAATAAAATTTTCGTTTTTTCCCCCTACAACTGAAGTTTAA
The DNA here is from genome assembly GCA_026289955.1 of Argiope argentata. Lineage (NCBI taxonomy): Eukaryota > Metazoa > Arthropoda > Arachnida > Araneae > Araneidae > Argiope > Argiope argentata. The sequence goes on along the minus strand of JAOUZG010009955.1, from coordinate 4,221,965 downwards.
TTTTAAAACTAGGCAGTAATGAGCCGTTTTTTAAAAGTATCCATTTTTAAACATTACTTCTCTTTCCTGCAATATAAATGTATTCTCTATAGAACGGATAGAAAAATAAGGAAAAATGTAAATTAATGGATAAAATGGTGCATGATTTCTCAAATAGTATGGCCTGATTTTGAATATTTAAAATTTAAAAATATTTTCCTGAAGAAAACATTACGACAAAAATACACAAAATATTTGATAGAAAATTTTGGAAAATCATTAAACCAGGCAAATCAATTAGAGTACCAAAGATGGCTAATTCGGAATAAGACCTAAGTTGTGGATTCCAGTCGTATGTGGCCGAATGCGTTAACCCCTTAACCAGTTTACATTCTTTACTATCTAATAAGATGACACCTTCTATTTAGGGAATATTTTCTTATTTTGATTCAAATGGAAATACATGAAATACTTGACTTATCTACGTATTCGAAGTCATTTTATTATTGAATTATAATTGTTATGAATGATTTATTTTTGGTTTACAACTATCAAAATTCGATAAATCGATGCACGTACGGCAAACGGGCAAACCGGTTAAGGGGTTGATCTTGGAGATAACTTGATATCTCCTCACTATGTCTATTTTTTAGGGTTCGATGGTTTTTCAAACCCGGTTTTAAAAAATCGATTTTTAAAGTAAATTTGTCACATTTGAAAATCGGTTTTTAAATGAAGAAAACCAGTTAAAAGAATTCATATTATTAAGTAAAATTTAATTTTAAATTTACTTGATTTGCTTTTCTTTATATGCGAAAAACAGCAAACACATTTTTCTGGCAAAAGAATGCGCTGATTTAGCATTGAAAGACATTGGTTCTTAAATGTGGAATGAAGCTGGATATCCTAAACTTTTAGAACTTCATAAAGTCTTGGGGCCGATTCGTCTAGCAGCTGAAGACTTAGGGCAGGATGCAATTTACTAACAAGAGAAGGTATATTTGAATTCCAGTTAAATGAACTATAAAATTTAAACACTGAAATAAGTTTGAAAGTTTTAGAAGAAGAAATAAATAAGAATCAATACAGATGAAAAGTAAAATTTGTAACTCTTTTCCTGAATTCTCAAAATTCCCCAAAAATTTCTAGTTTAGCGAAGAAATCTAGAGAGCTTTCTTTAGCTTCAAAAACTGAAATTATTAAGCTATCTGGAAAGATATTGTCTAGAATATTTCCGAATTCTTATGGGTAAACCGATTCTGATGAAGTGCAAATTGAAGAAACTACTCATCAGAGTAAAAACCTAAGAAAATCTGAAAGAAAACTTACAAATCTTGAAGATACTGAAAGCTCAATTTTGAGGCAACAAATAAAAGAACAAAAAACTTAGATTCGTTATTTGACGCCATAAAAAAAACTGTAAAACCCAACTAGCTAGTGAACGATTATTTCCAACTTCAGGAATATTGTGTTCAAAATAAGAACAAGATGTAAACACCGTTCATTAGATATTTTATGTTTTTTAAAATCCTTTTTTTTAGAAGAAATTAAAGTTAGTGTATATAATGTAAATATTATTTGAAATTTTTGTTTGAATTTTTGTTACTTTGTGTAAGTAATATGTATAAATAATCCTTAATATTTTTTTTTTTGTATTTTGACATTGATATTGATTTTGTTTTTTGTTATTTTGTATAAATAAAAAAAAATATTTTCCCTTATTCTATTTTTTAGACAAAAATTCGAAAACCAAGTAAAACTGGGTTTTGTATAAACCCTACTATTTTTCCTGATAATATTCAAGAGAGAGGCGAAGAACGTAGTTTCGACAGTAAGCGGTAGATAACAGAGATTAAGAATTTTGATGAATTATTATACTAAATAAGCTATTTTAATTTATTAAAAAGTCTTCTTCTAATACAGGCTTTTTATAATTTATCAAAGGGTTAAAATAGAATTCTCATGTATATTTTAGATTTCGGATAGACTTAAGTACTTTTTGAGAAAAAAAATAATGGTTTAAATTATTGGAACGCCTTAATCTTTCAAAAAGAAAGGAGCATACTGAGCGACTATAATGCACATCTATGCGCTATCACATTTATCAATGCTATGTACAATTCTTCTGAACAGTGATTTTTTTAGAGCATTTCTTGGCAAATTTTTATATTGAAACTTTTATTTGGCAAATACTGAGAGCATCGTTTGAATGATTTTTGGTTTAAATATTGTATCACTCTGATAAAGGAAGTAGTATAATAATAAAAATAATAATAGAGGCATTGTAGAAATGAATGAAATGAAATGAAGGATTAAATAACCGCAAATATTCAGGTCATCTATGGTAGATGTAATCTTCCGATAAAATTCTGTAAGTAGAAGTTGCATTGGGTGGTATAGGAAAAGAGGTGAGGTCAAGCAATTCGGAAATAGCATTTGATCCTCTATTTCATGTTAAAATGTTCTTTTAATAGTTTTTTTAAAAATTTAATTATGTTGTTATATCACTTTCCTATGGACAAACTCCCCACTGATACAGCAGCAGATTTAAGCCTAAAGGAGCGTCTCTTGTTTTTGAAGTAGCGTCAACTAGGGCCGAGAGTACGATTTAGCTACACACTCATCACATTTGCTTGCACAGCCCCTTTTTACAGGGGGGCACTGTCACACATCTCACAGATAGCACACAGAAGAACAACCATATCAGAAATGGGACTCGAACTCGGGACTTCCAGAACACGAGGAAGACGCGCTACCTCTATGTCAGCAGGCCGGCAAATTTAATTATTAATATGATAAAGGTAACATCACGCCTTGCCTTTACTTACGGCGAGTATGTTGTTATTTATGATATAACAGAATCTTATAACAAATATAATTATAGTCAAAAGACCGAACTGGTTTGAGTATGTTGCAATGATAGTATACCGAGGAAGCAGATTGAACAATTAGACTAAAATAGTGCATTATTCTATTTAATGTACTGTTCTATAGTCTTATATTTTGAACAAAATTGAGTTCTTTCATAAATGGCTAGAGTATCCTTTGAACCTTTTGAGTATCCTTTCCTACTATTTGAAAATTTATCATGTCTTGTTCGGAGCAATAGAACGCATGATAATAACGTCTGAAATAGTTTATTCATTTTTCGTTAAAACTACATTCATTTCTATTTTCTGAAATCACTACAGACTATTATGTAATTAAATATGCCTACCTTTGTCCTTTCTAAATATAGCTGTTGCCAAATTTGATAGAAAAATTCAGAGAGGTGACAATGGGCTTCAAGAGGATGAAAAATTGACGCAGAATATGGGATCGCAAACCTTGTTCAGTGAGAAAAATTGCTTAAGTAGTTAGGAAAGGTGTGACGCCAAGTGGAACAAGAGATCGCCAATAAAAATTTAAAAAATCTGTATTGAGATAAAGTAGTATTAAGATGCAAATCAATTCACATCCCAATTCAACATCAGGAAAGAGATGGAAGAATTTTTTTTATCGCAGTTCGAAATTGCGGCCTCGAAGATCATTGCACAACACCAATGAACTGAGCATTCGCTTGGCACTTATGCCCACCGACTAAATGTGGTTTACGACTCTATGATGTAAGACAATTTTTCTGAATTTGTCGGTCGAATTCAGTAAGACTTTTTACCAAAAAATGCAACATACATATTGTTAAATACTTACATTCAACTTCTCAACCGTTTTATTTTCTTTACTATCTAATAAGACGACACCTTCTATTTTAGGAATATTTTCTTATTTTGTTTCATATGGTAGTCCATTGAATGCATGCCTTATCTATGCATTTGAAGTAATTTTCATATTGAATTATAATCATTATGAATGGTTTATTTTTAGCTTACAGCCATCAAAATTCAGTTAATCGATGCACTTACGGCTTAGGGGCAAAATTGATAAGCGGTTAAAAGGGTTTAGAATTTTTAATTCTAATTTGAATTGTAATGTACTGATTAATATTAAAGACTTCAAATAAACATTGATAAAATATATTTTATAACCCGAAGACTCACAAATCATGAATGCAATTAAATAGCATAATAATATTTCAACGAAAAATGAGGCATTATTATTATAAATTGGATTAAATTATATTTGAAAAAAAACTATTATAAATAGGAAAATATTTATACAGATCTAAAGTTTTTGTAATTGAAAAGCTGATTTGTTTAAGTTTCAAGACAATGCAAAAACAATTTTTGTGCTATAATATACTGCAAGGTTATGGTGAAAAATCATAAAAACATTCTATTCCATTTCCCACCCTTTAAGACGGCGACTAATCCTTTTAGAAAATAAGAAACATAAGTACTAAACATCGTTCGAATCCATCTAAGGATGTGGAGTTATGTAAGGTTCAAACAAATAAATAGAACAAATGGAATGGTTTATATGCAGAGAAAAAGGTTTTATACCATGTTTGTATTATAGGTTATTTTTTAATTAATGCTCCGTTTTCTCTTTCTACATATTTCGGTGTGGCTGGATGTTTAAGAGATTTTGTTTTATTTCAGAAAGTCTACTAAATGGATAATAACAGCCCATGAAGATATTTGTGGTTCGGGCATGGCTGTTCTGTGTGCTACCTATGAGATATCCCCCTGTAAAAAGGAGCTGTGCAAGCGACTGTGTTGAGTGTGTAGCTAAAGTCTACTCTTGGCCCTAGTTGGCGCTACTTGAAACAAGAGACGTATATCTTCGGCTTAAAATCTGCTGATGTATCAGCGGGGCTTGTCCATGGCAAGTCCCATAAGTAACAACAACAGATATTTATAAGTGCATTCGAATTTGCTAATTTCAAAACTTTAAACTGGGTGCTGCTTTATCAAGGCTCGTATTATCAAATAGGCAAAATAAAGGATTGAAGTTGTATTAAATTAGATTGAGACCCTAATTAGTAAATGAGTTTAGTTATATTAACGTCCCGCTGTAAAACAACACTAGGGTTATTATGGTACGGACCTTGTAATTTTTAACTGCAGTTTGATGTTGAGGAGGACACCTGAGTTGGCACCCCCCTTCTCCACACCAGAGGGAGGACGTTTGGCCCTAATGAATTTAAAGTGCACCAGACTAGCTGACACATCGATTCTTCGGTGGAATCCAGTCTTAAACCTGAAACTCTCCTGTACCAAAGCCGAGACCTTACCACAAGGCCACCGCGCCCCAGATGATGTTCGAGAACCATTGTTGAGACTGTTATGAACCGAAACTCAATCGACAGAAGAACACTCTGGGATCGAAAAGTAATTTATTTAGAAAATGTAAATCTTGTTCCCGATTCCCACCAAGTATCGAATACTTTGAGTGGTCTCCTAGTGGTTACAGTGGACTGTTTTGGCATGTGCAGCTGTAAATGTTTTCATCACTCCTATTTTCATCCTTTTTGATTTTGATTTCATCATTTAGTTTATGTGCAATGTGTTTTTAACAATTTCGCTGCCATGATTGATGTTGCAATTGGGAAAACTATCTAATAAGATGCTCACTTATTCGCTCTCTTTTAATCGTAGTAAAGAAGAAAATATCTAATTAGATAGTAAGTGTGAATCGCCGTCTATTCACGTGCTGTGCGACACCTTGAAACAAGGAGGTCGCTTAGGTTTAGGTACACTTAGGTTTGTTCTCTTCGCATCAAATTCTACACTGATTAATTACTTTTACTGTCACCTGAATGTGGGTAACACGACAGTCAACGTGTTACAGAATGTATAAACTCTCTTGTGATTTGAAAATTCTCTAATTCATCGCATCCCCCAATTCAATTAAAATGAATTCCTCTTTATCGGTTCTTTCCTCTTTAAGTTTTTGAACCTTAATACTTTGATTTAAGAAAAATTTCCGTTCAACTATGGTTTGTAGATGAGATTGTACCAACAGAATTGCAATTATTTTTTCACAAATTCTAATAAGATTTTTTTACCTTTCCAATATTTTACTAAAAACTTGTTACTTCAATATTCGAATGCTCCTCACTTCAAATTCCATTTATTTACAAGTCACTTCATTCAAAAGGTTGTGCAATTCCTCTTAAATAGAGCCCTATTCTTTTTCTTGTAAGCGTTTGCAATTTACAAGTGTAGAATCTCGGATGTGAACACTCATAATTCTGGAAAATACAAAGTGTTCGAAAATTATGGCTGACTTTCAAAAATTAATTACAGAAAAAGGGGAACAAAAATGCTTACTTGTGGTTTTTTATTTTCCATTCAAAAATTTCTCTCTCTTTTTTAAACATTATCTTGTTTGAGCTGTTTTAATGTGCGCAACACATCCAAGTCTATGCGAGATTTCTATCCATGATGTATGAAGCATTGCAGGATCAATACTCTTTTATGATTGCTGCAATTCAAACTTTCATTTCATTAGTGTCACGAATTAGAGCTGAGTTAACAATGCTTTTCACGTATTTCTATAAGAAAAAGTCCAAAGGTGCTATTTTGGAGATACAGATGACCAGGTTTTGGCCTTCATTTTTCATCCATCGGCCCGAAATTTTTCGTCTAAAAATTTACACACTTCCTAACTCCGATGAGCTGGTTCCCCATCCTGCTGAAAAATAATGTTGGGTTAAAATGCGGAAATTTCAATTATATCATCGTCACAGCATAGATTTACTTTTGGTCAGAAAAAGAAAGAATCCAATTATTCGCTCGTGCCATAACTTTAGGATATTTCTTGCTTTCTCCAGTATGACAAGAATTTTCTAATCCCTATATCCGAATATTGTTTCGTTTAACAATACCTGATATGAGAAACGTTGATTCGTCTAAAATCAATTCATGTTGCAGAAAATTACGTCACATTTTTTAGTGCAAATTTTCGTCGTAAAGGCTTATCATTAAGCTTTAACTCATTCAATAATTGAAGTTCACTCATAAAGTCGTAACCTTTTATGGATTACATCAGATACAATTGATTTCAGTGGAAGGAACGTATATACGAACGGAATCTCCAAGGAACGTGACGAATCGATTTACGAAGACTACGTAGGAAGCCTTCTTCAATTCGTGGAATGTCATCGCAGCTTCTATTAGGGCATCCAGATTTTGATTTTTACAATACACTAACTTTCTTCATAAACCTTCCATACTGCTCACAAATGGTGGATTTTGAAATAGTACTTTGATAGTTAGCAGTCTGAAATTTACTTTGCACTTGTATTGCAGCTTTAAATGAAATAGAGCATGCTTTAAATAGAGCTCGTTGTCGCCGCAAATCCCTTTTGAAAAAATAATGTTGCAAAAGATTGACGTTGCGCCACCTGGTTCGCATTTCATTAAAAAGAAACTAAACTTTTCTTTATAAAACATAAAGGGGGAAAAAATAAAAAAAAAAAACGTCATCTCTTTCTCTTTTTAAGGAATTCTTAAGACGAATTATTCCTATACTGCTTTGTTCGGGGGAAAATGCTCGTATATACACAAGACCAGGCAAAATATTCAAAAAGTGGGAAAAGACAAGAGACATCTTATTGGCTTTTGAAAGTAGGCCCTTTAATATTGCATACGAATATATGATCTGATTATAAGTGGAGTAGGGAGGGGAAAGAATGTTCCCCCCCTTTTAAATAGAAGATTATTAGTCTGAAAGAAAAATAAAGATCAAAATGAAATCTGCTATGCATATTTCAATGTATCATGTCAGAACATAATTTCTTGAACGGCCAAGCACCACATGCTCGTGCAAGTTAAATTATATTTTTATTCATTTTAATGGTTTCATTGAATGAGTCACTTTAGCATTGCAAACGGTCCAAAAAACTTTGTCTCGCATTGATTGTTTAAAAAAATATCACATTTTCCTATTTATTTCATATAATCAAGCACTCAAAATGACATTTTTCTAGATTTTATTTGCTGTAGTCATTAATTTTTTTAAATCAGATTTTGTAAATGCAATGGCAACATGTTATTAAAAGCTGATTTTTTAAAGATGTTCGTGCAGATAAAAAAATTTTTATTTTTCACCTACAGATTTTTGTTGACACCACAAACCTCATTCCCAAAACAATATTATGTTCTGACATAATAAATTAAACTAAAAAGCTATAAATATTGAAAAGACTTATACAATGAACTTGTTGAAAGTTAAACAGATTAATTATAACCAAACTAAATTTCTAAGAACTTAAATTTAGAATATCCCCACCCCCTGATTTGAGTGCAATTTTTGTAATTCCATTTAAAGATGTGTAAAAGAGAAGGAAATGTCTAATGAAAATTTTTCATCCATATCAATATTACTTTCTCCCAAATTAACTATTTTGAGGGGGAAAAAATAAAAAATTGTCATACAAAAAAAATGAGAGCAAGTACTTTTTTTCTTCTTCCAAATTTGGAGATTGGAAGAAAAAAAATGCCAACTAAATCACACCTCATTATTTTTAATATATAGGATTTCCTTTTCTTTTTTTGTTCGGCAAGTTTAAACTTGGTTGCAAATTTTCTTATTTTTCAAGATCTTTTCAAAGATTTAATTGAGCACTATGCAAAACCTGTGTAATTTATAAATTCGAGATTTTTAATTCTGTGTAATTTATAAATTTAAAATTACATTTCAAAATTCATATTAACAGTTGAGTTCATTTTAAAATTTACAAATAGTATTAATATTTATTAATAAGAATTTATGAAATAATATAACATGCAAACTTAACAAATTCTATTTTGGAATTTGAATAATCCAATTCCAATATTTTACTCAATTCTCAATACTTTATTTATTTAAGAAAATTATTATTCTATGAGTTTAAAAACACACAGATTTTTATTGATGGCATTAAATACAATATAAATATACAGAAAATTCAATGAGTACACAAAAAAGATGTAGAGACAAATTTATAGAAAATAAATACATAAAATTGAGCATCAATTATCAAGTAATAGAATGAGACATGACTAAACAATGCTCTCACAACCAATGCAAGCACACACACACACACACACACACACACACACACACACACACACACAC
>JAOUZG010009955.1:4147191-4209464 GCA_026289955.1 Argiope argentata | reverse complement strand
ATATATTACAGATATAAAAATAAATTTTACAAACTTATAAAAGATAATAACTAATCCAGATTAGATTAGACAAATACAATTCATGTTTCATTTTCAGTTTTAAAACAAGTATATATTTTAATGACATAAAATGCATCACAAAATTTAGCTGTAAGTAATAAATCTAACTTTTAACATTCAGGGAAGGAGAAATAGCGCTCACTGAATTTTATTGTTACGGTACAGTAAGAAATAAATTTACTTGGCACTGATACACAGCTCACAAAGTGCTAAAAATGTAGTTGAAAGGAAAAGTATATTTAGTTTGGATTCATGTTGAAGCAAAATGTTTTCGGATAGCATTAAATATGAAGAGGATTTTGGGTGGGCAAATTATTTTGATGGAAAGAACTATTGGGTTTCACCTCATAAAAAAATTAATTGAAAATTGAATATGTGTTGAAGTTTGTGCATTCATTTGGAGATTATTAAAAAATTCTTTTCTGAAGAGCACCACAGTTAAATATAATGTGTCATTGTTAAATTTAGAAGAAAAAAAAATCTTTAGAGGAAAATTTATTAAAATTGTCAAACTTAAGAGAAATTTAGAGCAGAATTAATGCCTCACTTTCAGCAACATAAGGGATATTTAGGTCTGTTTTGAGTCAGTTTATTACCAAAAATGACATTTCCTGCAGGACCTTTATTTTCCAAATCTAAACTCCATTACAATGCAGAAGACTTTGCTCATGAAATTAGATTTAAATCAATTTAAATATGCCATGATATTCAGATGAATTAGAGTTGAAAATTTCAATATTCTAATATCAAAATTGAAACTTTGGGATCACATTAAAAACTAATAAATTTGGAAAGATGAATAAATAATCTTAGTCATTCCTAACATTTTAAGCTCATTATACAAAAGACTTGTTTTTGAAATGAGACAGGGAAATCAGTAATAGCATATTAATTCTCCAGTTTTAATTCTCAGCCCCACCCCCTACAGCACACAAAAATACACTTGAATTTCAATGATAAAATGAATGAAACTGTACTGACCTGTGAAGTCACATCCAGCAATTTCTTGCTAACTTTTTCAGCTGAAATGAGAAAAACATTAATTACCAAAAGAATTTCAGCCACCATATATTTCAAGTATACTTAAAAAGAAGTTTATAGAAAAGGACCATATGTGTTTGATATATATGAAAAGTATTCATTCAAATCAGATATTTTTGAAAAATATTTCCAGTTTTTTAAAAGAACTCAGAATCAAATAAGAAGATATTTTAAGAACACATTAGTTCACAATATTTTTAGATAGAAACCAAATCTAAAAATCTTGATTATCAATTAGTTTTACAAGCAAATAATTGCTAATATAAAAAATTATCAAAAATCTGGAAGCCAACATAATTAGATTTCATTATTGCAATACATCAATACAAGATACTGAAGTAAATTCAACGGCTCTTCACTTATATGCAAATAAAAAGAGCTTCAAGGGAAATTTATGCTCTAAATAGTTCAAAAAACTTTTCTGTCCTAAAAATAGCTATAAAAAAAACAAGAAACTCTTGTGTTGTTGATTCCCTTGAGTAATAGCTTAAATGTATATATATCTTTATTGCAAGGTATCCATAGAAAAATATTTTTTATCATAAGAAATTTTATTCTTAAATAATTGAAAATCAATTGAAAATAATGCATTTTTTTAAAGGGAAAGAAATTGAAAATTATTATTTTAGAAGTTTTACTTAACTTTATTACCCTAGAAATTGAAATGCAAACAAAATATCTATTTGCAATTATTATTATCACAAAAGCATTTTACTTTTAATTGAATCATTAATAGTAAAATGAAATAGGAAAATATACAATTTTCGGCAACAACATGATACCTTGCATAGTATTATACTGTTCCATTTGTAGCTTAAAGATACTCACCTAATTCATTCTCTATTGTGGATGGAGGCCTGATGAGTGCCAAGTGAGGAGGAGGATTAGAACTGAGTCGTTCATTCTGGGCTTTCTTAAGCTCATTCAGCATCTGTGTTGTGTTATCCAATTTCATTTGAAATGTTCTTCTTTTGTAAAGGATTTCTTTTCGTTTCTCCAATGAGTTCTTTTCTTCATTTTCATTTTTCTTGTTTTCATTATCTGTAAAATGCAAATTTAGAAATATGTAAATATAGATGAGAAGGAAAAGGTTTATATTATATGGTTTTGACATTATATCTATTTATCTCTCTAGACATTATGGCATCATTGTATCTATTTGCAGAGTAGTAAATTCTATTAAGATTCTAAACATTCTTATACAAATATAATTAATCTTTTTTTTGTTTAATTTTATTTTTAAGTAGTCACATTTTTTGAAAATGATAATACAAATACTAACACACAGTTATGTGAAAGGTAATTAAAAGTTAAACTTTAAAAATGTTTGGTTATGTCTAAATAAACAACCTAACATGTTAAAAGTTGGTGATTTTGAAAATGTTTCAATATTTGCATAGTTTCTCCATTAATACCAATAATTTGTTCATATGAAATATTTAAAAAAATCTAACCTTAGAATGTTAGATTCTTAGATTCTTTAATTCTTTAAAATTCTTAGATTCTTTAATTCTTTTTAAAAAATCAAAATTTTATTTTAGATGCAACAGTGAATAAGCTAGTAATTAAATTTTAATTATTAAATAATAGCAACAAATATATGTCTAAAATATTCTAAATCTTTAGAAATAGGAATTAATTTTAAAAAAATCTTTCCTACCAGCATTTTCTAAACATGACAATTCCATGTCTATATCATCAAATGAGTTTATCTGCTCTGGCTGAAGTGATGGAGGAGGAGAAGATTTGTTTATTTCATTCTCATTTAAGGGTTTCAAAGCCTTCCTTGCCTGAGCTTCTTCTTCACGCATGGCTCTTCTCTAATTTTGCAAAAAACACTTATTTTTAGTGTTTAAATGTATATAAATTCAAGTAAATAATAAATACAAATAAGAAATAAAATGTCTAATTAAAGTTACACAATTTGGACCAAAATCCACATTTAAATTTATGTTTTTAAAACACTGCAAATAATATATTTATAAAATATTTGAAACAGCGTATAGCCTAAAATTTATAGAACAAGAATTTATTAATAAAAATTATTTATCTTTCATTATTTTTTTTAATTTCCTTTTTAATCAAATTTTAATTAAATTATTTATTTAAATGATAATTTCTGAAAATATTAAAATAATAAATTGTTTCTAAGAATTTGTTTATTTTTCTCAAAAGCTTTATGTCTCATATTTTCCTAAGGGAAACATTTAATACTTATAATTAGTACTTATCAGAATGCATAAAGTAAATATTTATATAATAAATAACAAGAAGCAAAAGAAAATATTGTATGGTCTGGAGAAGTAAGGAAAAAATATGGTAATTTCTTAGAATTTCCTCATGATTATGAATAAGTTGTAAAATTCTGTAGTTCATATAAAATTGTTTATTCCAATTTATATAAGATTTCGGCAAAAACAGCTGAATAAATTGTTTAAAGAGGTTCAGAAGTTGAATAGGAAAACAGATGAAATAGGTCTTCAGATTTTGTGAAATGGCAATACGTCCGTAAAATCAAATAGAAGGTATAGATTTAAAGATTTTTATTCAATGTGATAAACTGATCCATCACAAAAAGCAAATGCTGACTACTATACTTTGAAATAACAGTAAGAGAGCCACAATTAAAATGAAGATAAAAAAATACAAATCTTACTTCTTCCAATACTTTAGTTGTTCTAGAGTGTTCTCCATTTGTTAAGCTATCCAGCATCTCATCAACCATATGAATCATATAATCATTGTCTTTAACAAAACTCAAAAGACTGTAAATAAAAATTGCAAAGAAATATAATGATTTAGGACAAGTATTTAATTAAAATATTGTATATTTTCATACATAATTTATTAGTTAGATTTGCTATTTCAGAATTTTTAATCAGAATCAATTGCATATTTCCCCAAATATATTAATTTGATTTGACTTATCCATAATAAGCCTCAGAAAACATAGCAAACAAGAATTTGCCCTTAAAAATTAGAAAATCAGCACTAATTAAATGAAAGCTGAGCTCAGATACTGCCTATTTGTATTACATTCAAACATTCCTTTATTATATTTTTATATTCAGTCGCTTATTTTTTAGATGATATTAAGTAACTATTTAAAAAAATTTCATCTTCTCATTAGTAAATGAAATCTTAAGACATGCATGCTTAAAGAAATAATATTTTCAGGATAACATATCTAAGCTCATTTTTTTACATTTGGATGAAAGAAAATGAAACATTTTAAATAAAAAATTTAAACACCATTGTGTGAAAAAATAAACTAATAATTATTTTAAATAAACCAAACTTTGAATACTTGTAATAATAAATAAATATAAGTTAAAATGAAGTGGCAAATTGTGAGATTTAATACTTAAATTATCCCTTTATTAAGATTATCTTTTCAAAAGATCTTATTATAAAAAATTATTTTGCTTTTAAAAAAACATTCATAAAAATCAATTTATTGAATGAGCAATTCCTTTCCTGCCCTTCAAATTCTTGTATTCATAGATTAGTTACACAAATGCTTCACATTAAACAACAATCATCATTTTTGTACTTTCATTGTGAATATTTTTTCATTGACTTTCTCCTGTTAAAGTTGAACTGAAGTTGAAGCCTTAACAGGGTTTTTACGAATATATGATTTTTAAGAATTTTTATGATTGCAATTTATAATAAAATTTTCTAATAAGTATTTTATCTAATATTTCTAATTTAAGTTCAGATTCTAATGCAAATTCAATTCTATGGAAAAGATAAATATAATCACAACCCAAATTTAGATCAAGCTCTGCACAAATTTAGATTCTTTCTTGGCTGAGATATGTTGACTTATTCAAAAATTGTTATATTTCTGAACTCAAATCTATCATTACACAAATAATAGATTTGAGTAAAAACAATCTTTGTAATTAAGATTCTTTCAGAAAATTCATTCATTTTATATAAATAAGCAAGTTTTGAAAATATATATAAATATAGATAAATGTTTTCACTTTAAAATAGAAAACTACTACTAACCTTTCTGCATATTGCACTCCTGTTTCATCACCATAAGTAGCAAGGACAAGATCAGTATCTTCTTTACTTAAATTGGAAAATGTGGAATCATAATGGGGAGCATAAGAGCTATATGAGCCATAATTATTATACTGAACTAGAAAACAAAAGGAAAAAATAAGCAATTATTAAATTTTACTAGCTAAAATTAAATATAAATGCTAAATAATTACAAAATATCGACGTAAGGGTATGCAAAAGTACATATTTATCTTGAGGAAACAAAAACAATTATGAAGATACTTTATTGTTTTAAATTTTTGCTTTTTTAAAATCTACCCTCAACCCCATCAAAGTCAACCAAATGAACTACAAACGTTACTTTTACCCATTTTTAATATAGCAGTCAAGACTACCACATTTAGCATGTAGGTTGTTTAGCTGTATCAAAATAAATTATACATCTTATATATCATCTACAAACAGAATAATATATGGTGCCATTCTGGTTCAAAACAATTATTCTACAGAAAGAATTTTTTTGAATGCGACATTTGTTTTAAAATTACAACTAAGTTAACTGCAGAGTTACCAATGATGTTCATGTTAAAAATTGCTTTATTAATTAGCAGAAAAAATAACAGTTACCTACTACTTTTATACAAATTAAATTAAATGTTGCTCAAATATATTTCTTTTAGTACAAATAGGTAATTTTGCATTTCCCCTTTCCAGAACCTATTCTTTAAATTTTTTATCCATATAGATTTTGATCAGTCACAATAGATGGCATAGCAAAATATTTTTCTCATAAAGAACCTGAGGCTCAAAATAATTTTGAACCTTTAATTCAATCCAGAGTACATGTATACATTCTATTTCCTACAGCATAGTGATTTTATTAATAATATTATTACAACCCATTTACTTTTGTAATTATTATACATTCAATAATCAATGAACTTATGTTTAGTACAGCTGGGAATTTATTTACAAGATTATGTAAAAATTTGCATACAAAGTACTATTATGGTGAATCAGAAAATTAGCAATCACACATTCCATTCACTTCTGCTTCCTTTGCAAGGTAATGCCATAATACACCATTCTTTATAAAAGATTCTCTGTAATTTATTCATCCCTAATTTATTTGTGTCAATTACTTTTAAACATTTCCTTTAATAAATAGCTGACAATATAATACCAAGTATTTTTAAGCTATATTTTATAAAATAAAAATTGTAAAATATGCTTTAAACTTAAGAAAAAAATAAAATATTAATTACTTGGTTTAACGAAATTTTTAGGATCTTCTTTGAATCCAGCTATTGTACCAGTACCTTGAGTTACTTTCCCTGCAAGCATTTCAAGATTGACTTTCACATCTTTGTCACCTAAAAGCAAATAAGATAAAACATCAAACCTCTATTATTATTTTTTAAAATTATGTTTGAAAAATATTTTTTCCAAGTTTACAAAAGAATTTTAATGGTTTAACAAATAAGGAACCTTAACGTTTAATCCTACCTGCTTTAGGATGTATTATTGCCAAAGTTGTAGTGCCATTGTCACTTTGACGTAAGAATCCAATCTGAAAAAAAAACACAAATTAAGTTATTTGACAGAAAAACTATTGCATTTATAATCAATCATTAATTAAGCTAAAAATATTCTTATTTCATAATTTTATTTTTAATGGGTGCTAGTTACAACATTAAAAAAGCTGAACATTATAAAATAGTGAAATGTGCTGAATAAAAACATTACAAGTGAAATAATGTTTATATTCAGCACAACTCACATTATTTGAGCAATAAAAAGAATGTTTATGTTAAAAGTGCTTAAGAAATTAAAAATGTAGTACTTTTATTACATAAAAGAAGATTCCTTTATCTCAAAATTATTACATTTGATTCCAAAAATACAGAAATTTACTTTTTCACAGAAATATGCTAAACACTGCAATCAAACTAAACAATAAAAGACAGAGCTAAAAAAACTTTTTTCTATTCTGCCATCGCATATTTAGAATTATGTTCCTCCTAAGTGTCGTTTGAAATAAGGTTGCAATTTTATTTTTAAAAAATGGGTGTGGGGGGAGATTTTTCAAGGAAAATAAGATTAAATCATATACTTTTTATCTTAAAATATGATATTCAATTTCTATTTTGAATCATAATACACAAATATATGAAAATTTAATACAAAAAGTAATATTACTTTATTAGGAAAAAGAATAAAGAGGAATAAAGCTGTAATATAGTTTTAAAATACTGAGTATTTGGATTATAATTATAAAATATACAAATTGTGACAGGAAAAAAAATTGACCTAAACTGGATCCAAATTTTATTCAATTAACCGTTACATAGAAATTAATTAAAATGGCAGAATTCCAACTAAGTTTAATTAACAAGTTAAAATGAAGCTTGTTACAAAATTTCAAAACTGTTTTAATCTTTCATTAAACTGTCATCTAATATATAATCTAACTCAAAGGAACAGAAAGAATAACTTACCTAAATATAATAGATCAACAGTATATTAATTTGAATAATTTTAAAAAAACTATTAAAAACTATTATCGATAATACTAAAAACTAGTTTAAAACATAATTATTGTTTTAAAACTATGAACATATGATGGTCGACTCTACTTAAAAATATAAGATCAGCCAAAAGTTGCAAAATATTAAAATGAACAAATAACAATCATCTTAATAAAAATATCTAACTAATAATATAAGTATAATGATTTCATTATCATACACTACCATCCAAATATAATAAACAATACGATTTAACAAAATTGCATAATCAAAGTTCTTGAATAAAAATTCATTACGACAATTAAATTTGATACCTGAAAATAATAATGGAAATTTTATTGAACAGTGATCATCTTAATCAAAATATCTAACTAATAATATAAGTATAATGATTTCATTATCATACACTACCATCCAAATATAATCAAAAACAAGAAATAATAAGAATCTTAAAATAAAGAATAGCATTGCTACAAGTAGTATTATAAGAATACTATCAGTTAAATTCAATACATAATTAATTAGGAGTTGTTGTTTTTTAATGAGATTGCATAGTTATTTGTCACAATGTATTGAAGTATTGTAATTTATAAAAAATGCTGCAAATTAATTTTTTTTAAAATTGTTAAGTGTTTTAGAAAAATTTGAACTCTCACTTCTCTCTCTCTAACACACACACACCTTGTCTGATGAGAAGTCACAAATGCTTTAGGAAAACTTATCATGATTATAAAATTGGTTAAGTTTTACAGTAGATAATTAAAATGAACAATTGACTACCTTTGTATTTGGTTTTTTCAAGGTTAAGCGGTCAGCCGCCGCCTTTGCAGCCTTTTGAGCAATTTGCAAAATTTCTTCTGGGCTCATGTCATCATCATCTTCATCAGGTTCTGCAGAACTCCAGCTAAAAAAGTAAAGTTAAATTATTCAAAGATTATACTAAGAAACAAACTTGCATGAAATAAAATATAACTATACACTATAATAAATAGTGACAGCAAAAATTGTAAATAAAGTTTAGTAAGTGGTATAAAAAATAATAATCATGATTTAGGCTGTCAATGGAACTTGTACAGAAGTAATTGGCAATATTAACATTTCTTATTGGTGATGAGTTGTCTCAGAAGTTTATTTGTTAAAATAATAGTATGCTTATCTATAAGAACTCAAGTTCTGTACTTATATAAAACAATAACTTATTTAAAAAATATTTGTTTCAATATAAAAAGACTTACTTAACGGCAGGATAATAATTATAATCATAGATAGAGAAATAATATCTTGTCAAGGTGCAATACATCAAAAATTTCTTAATCTATCTTGTATTATTTGAGTACCAGAGACCCAAGCAAGAAAGCAGCAATTAGTACCAAATAGTGCAATAACAATTAGTGCTGCTGCAAATCATAGAACTTTTTTTGGTCAAACAATCAAAATTTTAATATTATATATGCCACAGTACCAATTACTTCTGAAGAATATTGCAAAACAATAAATTTATTTATAAACACCCAATTTTGTTATTTTATTTATAATTTCATAGTTCAATAATATTTAAATTATAAAATAATCAAACAAGCATGAGATATGTACAAAGTTAGCTCTCAAAGCAATTGGTGAAAATAAAGATTAGAGTGAAAATACTTAAAAAATCTCTGTTTTTATCTTTTACCCAAATCAGGTAAATAACATCATTATATTAAAGAAAAACATTTTACACATTACAAATGAAAATATTAAAAAATGAAATAAAAATAGGAAAAACTTTCAAAGCATTTTACCATGGTGGAACTTTTGATTTCTTTGCTTCTGGTTGTGGGGTAACACCGGGTTCAGTAGATGCTTCATTACCGGGTAGTGACTCTTCACTTTCATCATTAATATTGAAACCTAATTCTTCAACACTTAGATCCAGCATATAAGGAAAACTGCGTTTCAAGCTAACAAGTTGTTCCTGAAAATTTTTCACAAAATGTACTGATTTCATGTAAATAAATATAAAGTTCACTGCAAATTTTCATTAAAATGCAAGAACAATTAAAATTCTAGACATCATTAATTAAATGTAATGTTTTAATTAGTGTGAATGTAATGTTTTAAATTAGTGTAGCCCTAATCTTCACCTAGCTGGAACAAAGAAACAAAAAAAAAAAATCAGTAAAAATAAGATATACAATGTATGCCCTGCATAATTCATTTATTGATTTTTAAATGACCAACAAGTTTATAATTGTATTATATTACTAAATAAATGTATGCATCAAAAATATATATAATTTTTTTTTGATAGTTTGTTTGTAAAATGCTATTTCTAATTTAAATATCCAAATAATTCCATTTATTAGTGCTAATAGTTTATTATTTGGATTACCAGCATGAGTTTGGGATCAGAAATCATTTTGTTTATATGTTGATGAAAAATTCAGACTTCAATTCAGCACTCTTTATTTTCTAAAAATAAATTTTCACTGAAAATATTAACTCTTCGCAAAAAGCCAGTTACTGTAATTAATTGCAATCAATTCAGCCTACAAGATGAAGGTAAAATTCATAAGAACATTATTCTTAACAACGTCTAATTACTGTGGATATTACTTTATGTATACTGTCTTTTGCTAATGGCAGAATAGTTTTCCTGGATCTGTTAAGTTGCTATTTTGAATTATTATTGATATGCTTTTTAAGAAAGCCTTACAAAGTTGTAATATAAATGTAAAACTGAGCCTTGAAGATGATAGTCAGTAGAAGAATATTTAATCATGAATAAATAATTTTATTTAAAAGATTAAGGAACGTTTACTGTAGATTGAAAATTTTTTCTATAGATCTGCATTTCTTTAACTTTTTAAAAAAATATATTAAAATTCCTTTATTTTAATTATAAAATAACAATTATCAAAAACAGGAGAGAGGCAAAATAATAATAATAATAATAATTTAAACTTTTATGGAATTGCATCAAAGTTTTCAAAAAATGCTTATACTAACAAAATAATTATTCAAGTAAGGAAACATTTGTTGCAAACAATTTCAGAAATCACAAAGTAATATCTCTCACAACAATGTTTAAATAATTTTTCTAAACATATCAAAACTTTTCATTAAGCAAAAATTCAG
Organism: Argiope argentata; assembly: GCA_026289955.1. Classification (NCBI taxonomy): domain Eukaryota; kingdom Metazoa; phylum Arthropoda; class Arachnida; order Araneae; family Araneidae; genus Argiope; species Argiope argentata. The sequence continues at coordinate 4,198,701 of JAOUZG010009955.1, read as the reverse complement.
TCTCCCCTTAAATGACTCCCACAAAGAAAGCTCTTTTTTTTATTATTATCCAAAAACTTGATGAACATGGAACATCATTTTCTAAAAAAAATTTTAAGCAGCTCCAATTAACAAAAATACTAATGCCTTATCTTTTTTATGATATTGGCAATTTTAAAGATTTAGATGCTAAATACTCGACAATCAATAGATTAAATCCTACTTTTGAGTGAAAGCAGAATTTTTATTTTCTCTTATTCTAAAATATATGATGCTTAGATGCAAAATATAAATAAAAAACAAAATTTTATTTTACAAAATTTTAGTAATAAACATTGCAGACATACTTCAACACTTGTAAATCAATATTAATAAAATGTAAACATGAAAAAGACAATTTAATTTAATTTATATAATTGTTTTTTATTCATTATTTTTTCCAGCATAAAATTGCATATTCATATTCTAACAAATTAATTAAGTATTGATCTACTTAAAATATTTTTGTCCTATATTATTTTCCTTTTTAAAATTATTGATTAATGAAAATCATGCAGCACATCACACAAAATTGGTATCTACAAAAGTAGATAATGTTACAGAAAAAAATATTAAATTTAGAAAAAAAAAATGTGCATTCAAAGAAATAAAATTTTTCAAATTGTACTCTTTAAAATATTTTGTTTAAATAATGATAGAGATTAACTAAGTTTCCTTGAAATAGAAAAATTGGATGGACAGAATAAAACTCATGAATCTTACTCGATGCATCAATTTCATGGTGGCATGCCATAGCCGTCGAGCTGATTTATAGTAAATAGTGTCTGGTCGATTGTATGTAGTAGCATTGTCACACATTAATTTCATGTCACTCTGAAATGAAAAAATGCAACTTGAAATAAAATGTAATTCATACCAAATAATTCAGCAATTTAAGCAACTTTAATTTACTAAGTTTGGTAAAGCTGAAGGGTAACACAAAATTGAGCAATAAAAACTGCATTTTTACATTACATAAAATATTTATGTATTCATTAAGTAGAAAGGTACAGGGTGCAAAGCTTAGAAAATGTGGAAATTAAAACTGAAAAGATACATTTTTTTAAAAAAAATTATTTATCTAGTTCATTTAGGATACAATACTTAGGTATTTTTGTAGCCTTAAACAGTTCTCATTACAAAATATGTGAATTGCTTTTAGATTTGCAAAGAAATCAACATAAAAACATGGGAATTGCTACAATTAAACATTTATTTTCTGAATTTTATTCAATATTAAAACGAAACAATTATGTCATTTACAACATATATCCATTGAAAGAAAATAATAAATGAATATGGTTTAGAAAATAAAGAGTAATAAATTCCATTAATGCAATAATATCTTACTAAATTCATTTAATGACCTCAAAAGAATGTTTGAAGCAATCATTGATAGTTCTAAAGTAGTCTCACAGAATACCAATCAAAATATAATTTGGAGTTTGATCTTAAAGATATTTCTTGATAAACCTAGCCTGTGATTAAAAGCATTACCAGCAATTCAAATAACTCCTACAAATATCTTCAACAGTTGTTGTTGGATATATAAAATGAGGATCTTGAATCTGTGTCTCATATCAATGAGAGAGTCCTTATTTGAAAAAATATAAGAATGAGAGAATGACTGCTTGCTCTGAAAAGCAGTCATTGCTAGAAAGATTCCAAAACAAGCTATGACTCCACCTCCTCTTTAATTGCTTTTTTCAACAATGCCAGATTAATGATACCTAATGCCTTTTTCTCTATGTTTCAAAACCTAAAATATTCTCAAGAGTAAATGCGATCTCATTTATTTAAAAGTAAAGAGATTTGTTGGTACTTGATCGAAATCACGCATTCTCGTGCCCAATGCAAACAAAAAATTTGCTGTCCATTCAAAGAGCACACATAAATTATCTTCTTGCACACAATCTTTCAATATAAAAAATATCATTACATTGTCATAGCAAATATTCTCATTCCCATTGCAGCAAAATGATCTGATGTAAATTAAATAGTCCTTCTGAAAGTATAGAAAGCAATCTTTTGTAAGGGCTGTAACACATAGCCTACCTTTACAAAAGCCTCTCAAAATTCAATTTTTGAAAATAAAGTTTAATTGACATCTATCTTTGAAATAATTCTCATTACACTGTTACAATCTGACACATTAAAATTATCTAGAAATATCAATTTGTGTACAATTTTATTTCCCCCTACATCCTCATCTTTATGAACCAAATAAATTACTTCTTAGAACATTAATAACAATATATTTTTTTAAAATAAAATTGTGAAGTACAGAGTACTTATAGTAAATTAATCTTAAATTAAAAAAGCAAATAAGTTTTCCTAGGATTTGATAAAAATACCTATTACTTGAAAAACCAATAACAGATATACTTATTTTAATTCAGGTATCAGTCTTACCAAACCTCTTTATCTTTGTTTTAAAATTCTGATTATCTGAAATGAAGGCACAAAGCTCTAAAAAAAAAAAAATGCGTCACACAAATCCCCCCTCTTCTTTGCAGCTATTCTCAAGGCATTAGAACAAGATTCTAAATAAAGAACCTTTAGATTAATTTTTATTTTAAAATCTATTCACTTGTAATAGTTATTGGGTACATCAGTAAAAAACAGATTTTGAAAATAATTCCTAGAAAGAATTCATACATGAACCAGAAAAGTGATGAAAGAAAATACCTTGAATTCTGATAAAGATTTATAATCTCTATCATCTATTTTCTTGGTAATAGTGCTGAAGTCCATAGGGTTGCTTATGATACTTGAATATCCTGGAGCTATGGCATCTGTCACAGGCCAAGCAAAAAAGTCATTAGGATCCTTCCTGAAAATTGAAATACATAATTCATTAATATTTTTAATACATTAGAGTAAATTAAAAACAAACAAATTGAGTTATTACAATAAATACAAATTATTACATAAAAATCGAAAATGCTAATGCTGGATATCAAGTACAGTATTAGCATTAGTGAAAGCAGAAACAATAAGACAAAATAAATGAAAGAATCTACAGAAATTTACACAGTATTAGAAATATAATTTTGATTATATTTCTAAGTAATACAGATAGAAAAACTGTTTCGAAAATAAAACTAATCACTTACGCTTGTAATTTCTTCACCAAGAAACTGAGAAGAATCTGTAGAGGCGTCTTCATAGTCTTTTTCTTAAGTGTACAAGTTCTGACATCCCGTGTTTGTTTCTCAAGAGGAATAATAGGATGAGGTTCAGAAACTGGGCGAACTGGAAGAGAATCTCGAGAATCATGACTTTCTGGTAACAAACGACTTGATTCTTGCTCCTTTCGTCGCTTTTCCTGGAAAAAATTTTTTTATCAACAATAAATCCAAAATTCTTCGATTCTCAATACCTATTAAATACTAACTAATTAATTAAAACTTGAGAAAAATAGCATTCTTAATTTCACCACTTTCTGCATGCATCTAAAGAGTGCTTAGAATTCTTATTCTACAAGTAGATACTTTTCAATTTTTTTGTAATACAGGCAATTTTAAGAAAGGACAATATAAAAGGGTTTTTTTTTATATTAAATACTTCTATAATTTAAAACTCGATATGACAGCACTAGAAAGAAACCATGTAATAGCACAGTTCATGTTTCTACATATAATTTAAGAAATCTTTATATAAAATAAATCAATAACAATATTTTACTTTTCTTTCATGAGAATGTTCTCGATGATGATGGTGGTGGTGATGATGTTTTCTTTTTCGTTCATGGCGCTCCTTGTCTTTATCAGTTGATTTCTTTTTCTTCTTCTTCTTGGATTTCTTATGCTTTTCGTGAGAATGACTAGAACTCTTCTCAACAATCTTTGTCTCTTCAAATACAGGTTTAATATCTTGTGGAATGCGAGGAATCTGGGAAGAAGAAGAATTAGAATTGGATGCATGAACTGGAGACTGGACACTTCCTCCAACCTTTAGTACTAATTTCAATGGTTTCTCTTGCCGATCTGTAAAATAAGAACAAGGACAGTTATTATAATGCATTTGCCAGTGAAAAAAAGGAGAAAACTTTAATTTTCAATTCATTTCTTAAATATTTTTAAAAAGGAAAAAATTAAAAAGAAATAAACTGATAAAAGATGATATGACAAGTTAATATCTATTGCAACAATGATCAAAAATTGAAACTATTAGACCCTAAAACATTTTTTTCTCATTAAAATCAGAAAAATGAGTTTGATTTTATTGCACATTCTTTATTGTAAAATGGCAAAACATTTAGATGAAAGTGACAAGCCAGCCTTTCATAACAATTTTAATGTTGTATTAATTTTTTATTATAAACATATTAATTTAACTACCAAATTTATATTTTATAATGCAAAATCACTTTAACAGTAATTGATAGATTTCAATTTAAGGCCTGAATTAAAGATGAAACAGATCAAATTTACAATTGAGGTTTGTATTCAAATGCATAAACAATATTATATAAGTTCCTTTTCTTTCCTTTTTAACCTTATCATGACAGTACAATTGAGCAGGAACTGTTTGATATGATATATCTTTCAAGAAAAATTTACATTTGTTCTTCTAAAAATGCCTCTGATTTATTTCCTTTTATTTTTATTCTGCATTTTACTGTATAGCCACATTTAAATATTCACAGATAGTCACACAATTTTGTGTGAAACCAGACTTACCAACCCAATTCTATATTAATCAGTTTAAAGTTTGTCATTTAATATAGATAGTGTGTATAGATATATATTTAAATTTGTGCATTTACTTATTGATTTCAGTAATTAATAATTGACAAAGAACTATAAAAAGCTAAAAAGATTGATACTAAATATACACTTATTTAACACTTCCAAAATTGATTAAATCAATAAATCATCTAAAACATATGCAAAAATGTAGTCTAATGCAGGAAAGATAAAATTAATTGCTAGAAGGTAAAATTTTATCTTTCGTCTTTTGGGGAATTCCCAAAAATTGCATAAGTATGAAAACACTTACTTCAGTAATACATGAAAGTATAACTTTACTACCTGAAAGTAAAATTTGTTAACAAATTCCCTCTCTTAACTGAGAATGAAAAATAAACCTATCAGAATGCTCCAATTTTCAAACTCTTGTAATTTGTACTTAAAAAATACATATATATGAGGGACAGAATGCACCTTTATTATTTAAATTCAAATTACAATTACAGAAATAAAAAAGAAGATAATCAGCTAATCCTGATGATTTAATTAATGATTACGACTTATCATAAGCAATCAAAATGGCAAATTATGATAATCCCAGAAATATCCCATAATCTTCATTAAAAAAATGAGATGATTCTTTATTCTGGTTAAAGTGTTTTTTTTTTAAAACTATGAACAAAATCTTATATTAATAAGTTGAGTTCTCTATTCTTTTAATATAAAATAAATTTCAAATAAGAAGAGACAAAGATAAAAATCTGATAAATACATAAATTATCTGGAGGTGAAGATTCGGCACTCGGTGAAGATATTTCATACTCACTACATCTGCCAACTTTCTTAAATAATAATTTTTGTTTTGGAGCTTGATCTATAGAGAATACAACAGAAAACACCAATTTAAAAAAGAATTCTTGCAAAAAAGTATATAATATTAATTAGTACAAAATACTTAATTATCAATTTCTAATTTCATACAAATAATTTTTGTTTTCGCTTTCTTCACAAGGATCTGTACACAGTTAAGGAATTAAGTATCTCACATACTGCAATGTGAGAAAAATTCTATAATAAAAATGAACCTAAAATACATAAATGTAACAATACACATAAAAAAATTATAATCAAATTCTTTTAAACTTGGATACAATTTTCTACAATACATTTGATCTATTAGTTATTTTTATTTATTTAAACAATATTTAAATTTTCATATAAGTAAAAAAAAACTAATGAACAAAAAGAAATGTGTGAATAAAAAGAATAGAAAAAAATCAAAAAATAAAACAAATACCATCTCTACAAATGCATTAAGTAATAAATGAAAAAGTTAATCAACATTCCAAAAGCCACCACCTGGGTTGAACAACTGCAGCAAACGCACCAATGAAAATAAAATGAAATTCTTTTCCTAAATATAACTGCTATAAAATTACTAAGTTAATTGTAAAAGCATGGTAATCAATCAAAATTAATTGAATTCTAAAATAACACGTTTACATGCACAAGTTACAGTATTAATGGCTTCTACACTTATATAATTAAGATCAGATTTATAAACAAAACAAAAAATGATAATAAATACCAATAAGTGAAACTGAAAGTAGAAAATATATCCCCATTTTTCAGATGATTCTCACTGGCATGGCAAAAGATTCCATAATACAATTATGATGTATAGAGATGGAAGTACAAAGTTCTTGAAGTTCTTCTGCTACTTTCTATGCCTTTTCATTGAGCATTAAAAAAGACACTATTCTAAGTGTACAAAATAAAATCCTAACACAACCTCTACAAAGCATCATTTATGCTATACCAGATTCTCACTTTCAGCAGGCAATAGGAAAACCTTTATTTTATTAAACTAATCTAATCGATAAAAAAAGCAATAACATTCTCAATAATTTAACACTTATGTTACACATTTTTTTAATGGGCATATAAATTGAAGGAGGGGCTATGTGTTTAAATAAAAAAGTGAATGTGAAGAATTCCTGTTGTATAATAAACTAATATAATGAATAGTGCTGGATTTAAATATATTATGTCCAAAAAATAAAATTACATGACAAATTTGCTGGTTTTAAATAATAGAAAACTCTTTAGTGTATAATGGAATATAAATTTTCATATAGAAAATTAGTTTTTGATTTTAGAAAAAAATGTAAAACAGTCAGATTTGGGAACAAAAATATTATGAAACTAAATTTTAACAGCAGATCTTTTTTTGATACAATCAAATGAAAATGGATGTTTTATAGAGAAATTCAATGCATGCGATAGCAAACTTCAAAAGAAATATTATTAACGACCAAATTTTTCTAAAAAATATGTTTGAGATAGATATTACTGTATAAATTCATTTACTAATTCACAAGGCAACAATGGTAAATTTTAATCATTTAAAAATGTTGTTTTGCTTTAAGTCTATTCTTATATTAAATCCAGTACTTTTCCGTTAGCCAGGCGCAAGCAAAAAGTTATCAAAGAAATGTGGCAGAATTCTACATCATTTGATGATTTTTCACTTGTGCCCGACTAATGAAGTCCTTTAAATTCTTTTAACATACAAAATATTTTTTAAAAAATTCTTAAAAAGGTATGAAAAAGATATAAAAAATTCTTAAAAAGATATATATTAAAATCAATTTAATATAATTGATTTTAGAATTTGAGAAGAGAAAAAGAGCCTTAGAACTAGCATTAAATTCTATAAGATTTAATCTTTCCCTGGATAAAATTGCATTAAGGCCAGTCTATATTTTAAAATCTGAAAATGTAAAAGAATTGTTTTAAAAATACAAACTACAAATTTCATTCATAATAAAAAATTTCTAAAAAGAAATCTTTTGACATAGAAAAATATTATAAAATGTAAAGACATTCAAATTTAATTTAATAGCCTACTTTATATTATTTTGGTAAGGATTTTAGAATTTTGAATAAGGAAAAGGAAAAGGACAAAACAAGAGGCAGTTCAGGTTTTTTTCCATATCACAAATATGAGAACAGCAATTTTTAATATGAAATTGGCCCAAAGGTATGATGTATTTTTGATTTAACCAAGTTTTGAATCTGCGAGCTTTTATTCTGAGACCTAATCACCAGGCTACTAAAATTTATTATCAAAATTGGAGAACAGGACAACAAATCCAACACAATAAAAATAAAAGATAAAATAATACAAATTTGAATTAAAAAAATAAAGAATTCTACTTGCTAGCAGACACCAAAAACTTTTCACCGAGTTATACATTAAATAAAAGAAGTGTGGAAATTTGATTTGATGGAAACAATTTCAGATTAAAATTTGTGTAGGATTAAAGATACATGCATAATATATCCAGAGTAAACTCTTAGCAAAACACAATGGTTAAATAAATAATATTTGCATTTTCATGACACAAACAAATATACACCAAAAGTTCAGAAAAGAAATCCAAATCTAAAATCCTTAATATAGAAAGCATTTCTGCATCTATGGGATCCTAATAGAATCTTTTCTAAAATCTCCTTTTTGATTTTATTTATTTACTTTTTACAGTGAAGCGGGAACAGCTTTGAAATATTATCATTTTCGCCAAAAATATTGTTTCGTTGCCAAATTTTTGTGGAACGGCCAAATATGTCCCAAATGGCAGCAATAGAGTAAAATTAGCAAAAGCACCACTGAAAAATTTCCAAACTCACAAAGTATCAAATAACAGCATACTTAAAAACTATAATTAAAAACTTTATCAGATCAGATAATTAAGAAAAAATTCATTAGGTGCTTTTCATCTTTCAAAATTTATTTTCCTTATACGGCAATGAGAAAATATATATAATTGCATCATGTTAAAATTTAAAATAATAATTTTGGAAAAATAAATGTTTTGAAATCAAAGTTGAGTGGAGAATCAACCAAATAAAATAAATAATTAATAAAATAATTCAAACTAAATGCATTTATATGTAATATTAGAATACCGAAATAGAAAATTACATATATGATGATTAAAACATAAGATGGATAACAAGAAAATCTGAAAATACTTAAAATGCATTAACTGTATGAAAAACTGAAAAATGAATTTTCTACTGCAAGCATAGCTTTAAACAAATGATATTAATTTAAAATAAAATTATCCATTTAAAACTTATAAAAAATGATAACAGCTCACATGATGCTATTTTCTCTCAATATCCTGCACCTAATATAACCTAAATTTTGAATCAAAGATTCAATATAAAATAATATTATAAAACAAAGGAGAATTTTTTAAAAAAAAATCTGATTAAGGCCTAAGAAAAAAATATATTAAGAAGAGGATTCAAGATGAAGACACTAGTAGCATGAAGAACACTCTTTTAGCAAATTATAAGATATTTCATGTTACAGAATCATTTTATTACTTCTAAATAAGATGAAACACTATGTTTGAAAGAGTTCACAAACGTATATTGCATAGTTATTAAACTAAGGGTTTTGCTTAAATCATAATGTTAAAATGAAATTCTCCATTTATTTTGCCTTGCATTTATCATCCTCTGTTTTATTTATTTTTCGAAGTAAGGATGCCAATTTTATTTAAGCTACTTTAATTTCATTTCTTTAAAAAAACACTAAACAAGAAAATTGTAGCTTCAACTCACTAATTTAGAGGAAAGTCATTCTTAGAACACTTTCAATTCACAATTTTTCAAATCTAAGCAAATTAATGCTCTTGAATGGCTAATTATTGCATAGTTCAGTTGTTTAAAAAAACTTTTTTCAACCTGACATAAATTATTTCACAACAATTTGTATAACGTTTTCAACAAATAATTACTCAATTCAAATTAATAACAATTTCTATTAAAAGTTACAGTAACAGAGAATAGAAGTTTTAAGGGGCAATACGGATAATCATGTATAGCTGAAATAAAAATATATTGAAGTAAATCCGGATTTATATTCATAAATCGTAAGAGTCAAGTATCAGAGCAAAAAACAATAATGGATAGATATCTTAGATTTTCAATATTATTGTGCTAGTAAAAATATGAAATAACATACCATCTAATGATATTTCCTTCTTCTCTGATTTATGATGCTTTTTGTGTTTTTTGCTGCCCATGATAATTTAGTCTATACACAACGAACTATGTTTATTAAAAAGGAACAAGCGTCAAAAATTTAAGTTCAGTTGCATTTGAAATTCTTATAAGCCAATCAACATAACTGTTAAGATTTATTCATTGATAATAAATATTACATCAAAATTATCACAGGTTTCTTATTAAATGACAAAATTAATGAAAGATATACATTAAAATATGACAAAATATATCTATTTCCTTAAACCTTTCATAACATTTCAAAACAATTTACTAACAAGAAAGTCGGTCTTGCTTAACCGTTGCAGTTACAGTAATTCAAAAATGTGATTGGCAAAAACTCAAAATGGTTTATTCTTCATGACTGGGTAAATTCTCGCTGTTTGAACATCTGCGATTATTTATAAAACTATACGCACTTAAAAGGCTGGTAAATTTCACCTGTTAGGCGAAAAAGGAGTATCCTCAATGCTTGTAGATTTTTTTGATTGACTCTGAATAAACATGCGTCTTTTGCGATCTAGTATTTTTAAAAGTTTGACAGAATTTAAATTATATTCTACAAATATTACAAATGGCATCAAAAATCGGCGGGTGAGTTAAATATCTGCTGTTCAAATTAAATATTTAGCATTTTATAAATCCCAAAACCTTATATATTTCAAAATAAATATTTAGCATTTACAATTGCGAATGAGTTTCTGCCAATCACATGTTTAAACCGTAACTATCCCATCAAACTAGTCTTATTGCAGTGTTAACTACTAGTTTATTTTTGTAATAACAACCTTTAAAATTACATATCCATTCTGTTTATATGCAAGTCACATTTGCATATTTTTGCTTGTAAATGGGCATGTTAGAGAATTATCACAATTGAATATGCTTTTAATATTTTATGTTATATTACATATGGTAGATGGGGTCTAAACTTTATTTCAATGCTAATTTAAACCTAAAGTATGTAGTTATTCTCTAAATTTTCAGCAGTGTTTAATAAGAGTTTTACAGCCATAATTAGCGTTTGGAGTGCAAATTACAGACATTTGTGCTATTTATTTAACGAGAAAATAATTTTAAGTTCAAAGTGTTTATTATTTTGCTTTTCTTATTTTTAAAAAAATTAATGTGACATTTAAAACTCTTCATATTTTCAAAAAAATGTATTTTTCCATTACTTAATAACACCATTGGGTATTTGTCAAATGGTTTTTAAACTTACAGTAAGTGCATGTAGAGAAAGGAAAAAATAAGTTTAAATAACAAAAAAAGAAGAAGTTAAAAGAAATAATAAATTTGAAAACAATAAGTTTCCAGGCCCAAATTCTATTCCCTCAGCACTTGTATAAAATGCTATGGATTAAAATATTGAAAAAAATCTACTGCCATATTGAATTTTTATGGGACCATGATAACCTAAGGAAAAGAGGATGCATCATCTCTCCAATACATAAAAAAGGAGATAAGTGTCCTAATTATAAAATTATCATCTCACTTTGTACTTTTTATAAATTATTCTCTAATAGACTATTCAACAAATTATTTATTTATATGGAAAACATCTTTAAGGATTATCAATGCGGGTTCTGTAAGAGAAGATTGGCAGTGGAATAGATCTTTATGACAAATTGTAGAAAGTACAAGAGAATTTGATATCATTACATATATTTTAAAAGAGCTTATGACTCAATAAATAGGAAATTGTTTATAGAGTTAATGAAAGAATTTAATATATCTGAAAAACTGGTTAAGCTGGTCATTATTACTTTAAGTGAAACTAAATTAAGAGACAAAATTTAGAACCTGTTGGAATTTTTTTTTAAATGGCCTCAAACAGAGGGATGCATTAACTTCTCTTCTATTCAATCTTGTTTCTAAAAAATTCTTAAATTAATGTTAAAGAAGCAATTTTTTAAGTCTGTTCCAATTTTTACATTTGCTGATGGCAGTAATATTACTGATCGAATCCTGGAAGTTCTTACACAAGCTTTCCTTTCTTTGGAAGCTGAAGCAAATAAGATGCTTGTAATCAAATACAATAAAACTAGATATGTGACATGTAATAATTTAAATGATCCTTAGTTTGAAATAAGAGAATGCAGGCTTGAAGTTGTCAATAGCTTCAAATGTGCAAGCTCTGAAATGAAAACATTGAACAACTTAGAATCAGAGATTTGCAACAATGTCACATCAACAATATTTTTTGGACTACAAATTTAAAATCTAATGTCATCTTCAGAAAACAAAACAAAATACTATTCATTTACAAAACTATTATGTCCATTCTCACTTATACTTCTACAATGACTGAAAAAGTATTTTCTTGCATATTTAAAAGAAGACTTCAAAGAAGTAAATTTATGGAGTTAAATGTGATAATAATTGGAAAAGAACTAATACAGAAATTGATAATTATTTAAAGAGTCAAATATTATTAAACTTATAGCTATGTGGAGGATTATATGAGTTTGGACACTTAATGACTGGATCACAATCAAGTCACTAAAAAGTTATTTTTTAACTTAAACCATTTATTCTTAAAAAAATAGGGAAAAAAAGACTTAGGTTTCTGATTGTCTAGAAAAAAACTTGAAAAATCGATAAATTTTACGAAGAACAGAATGGCTTAGAATGAAAGTCTATTGAAGACCAGGGCTTTTGTATTAGTGAAGAATTTTAGCATTAATTAATAATTCTATCAATGTTACATTAACCATATTTTTATATCTTTATGGTTTTAAATTATTTTAAATTTACTTTATTTCCCTTCTAACTGAAGCCTGTCTTCAATAAACTAAGTGACAAATTTGTTAAATAAATTTATTGCAGTAAATACATTAAATCATTTTGTTCCAGGAAATAAATGATGATAAAGATTTCTTGAATTTCCACTTTGAAAGCGTGTTACGTATTGGAATAATAAATTAATAAATTTGTTTGAAGTGATAATTAATGGTTTATTTATTTATTTTTGTTTCTTTTACTGCTTATCTACATTATCAATAACATTTTCTTTTAGCACAAAAATGTTACAGATGAATTTGTGAAAAAACTTTGTTCAGTTATTGGTGAAGATAACATTAGTACTTCTCTTGCTGTTCGGAAACAGTGTGGAACAGATGAAGGTTATCATGGGTATGATATTTTCTACCTAGCTATGTTTAATATTTAAAAGTTATTGTATTTGTAAAGACAAAACAGTTTTTAAGATGTTTTTATTTTCTGTATTTATTAATTGCATCATAGTGACAGAGTCAAGAACTTGACGGTCTGTGTTTCCTTAATATTTGCATATGTTATCAAATCATGATTTCATCATTGGTCCAAGATTAATTTTTGAAATATTTTTTTTGTACTATCCTTTTGTAGCCAAATATAAGAAATCATGTGTGGAATCAGAGAATTTGTGCTGTTTTTTCCAATTCCTGCTATTAGCTTATACTCTCCCTATATATATATATCTTGTTCAAATATTCAATCGGTAATAAAATACTTTTTATTCATCTAATCAAGCTCAAGTTAATTTTCTAAAATTTGTAATAGATCACATTTGATTTTAATTTCGTTTTTTCAAATATTAATTCATTAATTTTTTATTCATTAATTAAAAACTAATTTTCTTGTCTTTATAGTAGTTCTTTATAGTAGCTGCAACTGTTAGGTCGGAATAAGGTTGATGCGGTGTTAGATTCACATCCCTTGTGCTGCAAGTTCGGACATGATCACAAAGGTCTCCATATCGAGAATTATGCCACTAGGGTATTGAGATGAAGGTGATCGTTATTCGGGTATTCAGGGGTCCATACCCTCACAAGCTACTGTACCCCTCCTTCTGTTGTAAAGCGAAATACAAGAACAACAATTGTAACTATTTAATAAAAAGTAACTAAAATAAAATATTTCCTAAATTTTCCTAATATCCAAATTAGGAATTGATTCTTAAAAATTGTTTTGTTATATTACTTGTCTATTAGTAGGATGCCAGACTAAAAGGAAAAAGCTAAATCATTGTTAATAAGATAATTTATTAAAACTTATCTTCATTGACATTGCAGTATTTTGTATATTGGCTGGGCAAGACAAATACTTTTTTATGTTTTTATTATGTTGGCATCTTAATGAGAAAACTATCATTTTTTTAACTGTTATATCTTTATAGCTAAGCATTCTCCTACTGGTACAATTTGAAAATTTGAGAATGGATTACTTACTTGGTTATTGTTTTCATATACTTTTAGTTTGAAGTTATAATATTCATCTCTATATATTTATTCTGTAACTCCAAAATAGGAAGGAAACCCTAACCTGAACAATCCAAAATAAAAAAAAATTGTGCTAATTGGGATTTTTATAGAATTAGTATGAAATTTCTTGATGCCCAGTGAATAAAAACTAGAGGCAAATATATATACAATATACTTTATAAATTATTTTGGAAACTTAAATATTAAAATATTAGTATTCTTATTTTTTTAAGTGAATTAATTCATACTTTTTGTGATGCTTTTTTAATCAAGATATATCCTTGTTATTAAATTTCAATTAAATATTACATTCATTTGAAGTTTTATTTAGCAAAAATAATTCACTTGTAACTGTTTCTATTTTTTAAATAAAATTCATGTTTATTAAATACATATTTCTTTGAATGTGATTATTCATGCATTATAATTTTCTTATTTAAATCACAATTGCTTTGTTTTTAAAAGAGCTGATTGATTTTCAATGACGTTCATATTTGCTAGCTTCTTAATGAGTATTTGTACGTGCAAATATGTATTAAGAGGGATACATATTATCATACTTCTAATCATCTACTCTTCCATTCTATAGTTTTTATAAAGAAATCAGAAATACAAGATTTGCATAAAGATTATAATAAAATATGATAGCATGAATAATATAATTTCATGTTAAATTTATTATGTTTATAATAAGGCTTTTTAAAACTTATTTTTTGTAGAACTCCATTTTAGATTCAAATTTATTCTGCAGTCATCTATAAAAAAACTTTAATACTGCAATTGAGCATAAACATTGGCATAAATTAGAAAAGGGAAGATATTAATAACTTACTGAAAAAAGAATGCAAAATTAAATATTTGTGGTACTTTTCCTTGAGTTGAGTCACCTCGTGATGCAAATGACAAAACATTCAACATAATTCTACATTAACTGGCAATTTTTTTGCTTGCATTGAGGTAAAAGAAAAGTACCATATTTTTGTCTGGAAAATTTTAATAAATGTTATTGGGCAGCATAATTTTTTTAAACATACTAATTTGTAGAATCTGTCAAAAATGAACACTTTCCTAAAATTTCTACCCATGGATCTATAATTTAAGAAAAAGTTTATAGTTATTTCATATAAAAAACAAATATTGTGAATTTTTTTCAAAATATTTAATTTAGATTAAATAACAAATGTAAAAAATTGATTCTTTAATAGTAATTTTAAATCGTAGTTTATTTTCACATAAAATGTCATTTGTTTTTCCATCAAGTAATCAATATTAGCAATAGATATTAAATCTTCAATGTTTTCAAAATCAGTCATGAATTCATTTTTTTCCCCAGTTATTATTGAATTGAGCCTTTCAATTCCTACCACCCTTTTAGAGATTTACACCCGTTTTATTAGATTGCTATTTCTTTTAATATTATGTACATCATACAAATTCTTCTAAGCTAAGAAGTATAAATATGATGTTAAAATTTAAACTAACTAGTTAACTAACAGTTAACTACATTACTCGAGATCTAATTTACTTCCTATTATTTTATTTTATTACTTACTTTTTTGAGCATTATTTAATTTTTATAATCTCTCTTTGGTAGCAGTAGTTTTAAATCATGATTTGTTCCTACATTTCTGTGTAGTGCTTAAATATTTATTTTCTATTCTTCAGCACTTCTCCTTCAGATGTAGTTGTCTTTCCTCAGTCACGGGATCAGATTTCTGGAATAGCAAAGTTATGCAGCACTTTTAGGGTCCCCATGATCCCTCGGGGCACTGGCACTGGTTTGGAGCATGGAGTGGGAGCTACTATGGTAAATAATTTGAGGCAAAGTATAAGATTCTTAAAATTAGTTTTTTTAAATTTTAATCAAACTTTTTTAAAAATTATTATCTAAAAATCTTTTCAGCATATTATTTTGACCTAAAATAAAGAACTAAATGAATTTTTGCTTTGAATTATGGATGAATCATTTTTGCACCCATATAAATAAATAAAAGAACATAAGTATAGGTATTCCCTTTTAGCTATAAGAAAAATAGCAACTTTACAGATTACAATAGAATTTCAAATATTAAAATATTTTTATACATACTATTTTCAACTATTTAATGACTTATAACTTTTTTTATTCTTATGTGTTGTTGGTAAAAAGTTCTTTCCTTCCATTAATACTTGAAGAAAAAGAACTTATGAAATGAAACAAAAAATTCAAGAAGTGCAAGAAAAAAATTCATTCTAAAACATGGAAAAGTAGTTTTTTAACTTGTAAAAATGTCATTTTTAAAACATTAATATTATCATCAAGGTAACAAGTGTATCTGAAGAATATTTTAAGAAAAAAAATCTGTTCTTCATGCAAAAAGTACCATGAATAAAATGCTGTCAAATTTGATAAAATTTTGTTGTTAATGTAGGAATTCAAGTTTATTATCAGATATCAACATCAACAGTAAAAAAATGTTAGATTTCTGAAAAATATTTAAAGAGGGAAAACTTATTTATATCAGTATTTATTTATACTAACTGAAAGTAACTGCAAACTAATAAGTTATTTATAATTTCATAAATTTAATTTTTACTGTCATTATTTTTCATAAATAATTATGTCCTTTTTTTCTTTTTCTTTTTTAAACCACAGGGAGGTGTCTGTATTGACTTAAGACGTATGACTTCTATTATAGAAGTGAATGAAGAGGATTTTGATTGCACGGTGGAAGCAGGAGTGACACGGAAATTTTTGAACCATCACATTAGAGATACAGGCCTTATGTTTCCTGTTGGTAATATTCTATTCTATATTCTCATCTAAATTCTTTTGGATTCATTTTTTTAAAACTTAATATAGGTTAGTTTTTTTAATCATCACCAAGCAATACTATTGCTTGTTAAATAAATAATAAATAAATATTGGTAAGTTAAATATTGCTTTATGTTTTCATTGTTAATCTTTTGAAATTATTTCAGACTTTTTGTTTTTTATTAATTGCATTTTGTTTTCATGTGAAATACTTTTCTTTTATGCCTTTTTGTAACATTCGGTTTGTTTTAAGATGGAAATTAATTAAAAATATCGAATTTGAAAAATAAATAAACTATTTGACATATTTTCAAAATACCCACAAATTTATTTTTATAAAGTAAATAATTAAACAATTATAATGTTGCATATCAGAAATAATTTAATATAATACCTCATCACATTTGTATACTTATTCATTTATCTATAATGTCTCTCATTTTGTTATATTTATTTACGCATAATTTTATAAACTTTCTGACAAATATTAAAAATTCTTAAGCTGTAAGATTTTCCATAATGTTAATAGAAGAAAATAATAAATAAATTTATAATTCATCTATACCACACTATTCAGCTGTTCTGCAGTAATGTTGAAGATTATTTATGTTGTTTTAATTATTATTTGTTAAAGATCCAGGTGCAGATGCTTCACTAGGTGGAATGGCTTCTACTTCTGCTTCAGGTACAAATGCTGTGCTTTATGGAACTATGAAAGAAAATATTCTCAATTTGGAGGTTATTCTTGCAAATGGAAGTATTCTTCACACAGCTGGTCCTACTAGAAGGACAAGGTAACAACAAATGTAATGATATTTAAAACGTTGAATTTGTTAAATATTGATTTAACTTGTTTTTATTTGTTAAATATTGATTTTAGACATATACTGTAAATTGCAAAGTTGCATAATAAAAAGTAGAAAATGTTATGAAGTTGGTTAAAACTTTCAGGGGATTAAACTGTTAAAAAATTCAATTTTTAAATTTTTATATGGACCTCTACAAAAAAATAAGAGAGTTTAGGAGTGCTTGTGGAAGATCTTTCCACTCTTCCACCACAGAAGTTTTTAACTCCGGAATGGTTCTGGGAGGGGGTGGTGTATTGCTATAGCCCTTCCAAGAACATCCCAAGCATGTTCAATGCGGTTAAGATCCGGAGATTTGGTTGGTCAATCCATCTGATGAATATCTTCGCTTTCCCAATGCTCCTCAACCAATGACAGCAATGTGCTCGGGAATTGTCATCCATGAAAATGAATTTAGCGCCAATAGCATCCCTGAAAAGATGCACATAGGGTTGTATAATCTCCTGTACTTCTGGGCATTCACAGAACCAGTTGGTGGGTATCTTGCATGATCCCTGTCCAAACATCAGTCCTCCACCAGCATAATAGTCCCTTTCCATGATGTTACTCGGATAGTATTGGGCCCAGGCTCCCTCACGGTGAATATTCGCCAAAAATCAGGTTGCAGACTGAATTTGGACTCATCTGTAAAGAGAAAATTAACCCATTGGAGTTGTGTCCATTGTTGGTGCTGTCTGCACCATTGTACACGCTCTCTTTTGTATGAAGGAGTAATTGGGATGCAAATGGTGGACTCCCTGGCATACAACCCTCTGTCATCAAGCCTCCTGGCAACTGTCTTCCTTGAAACTAATATTCTTATGTCAGCAGCAAGGTACCTAGACAGCTGTATCGTTGTAGACATCCTCTGGCGCTTGGCTATAAGTAACAAATACTGCTCTTCATTGGGCGTTGTAGCTCACGGACAACCTTATCCTTTTTTTCTGGACACAGTAGAACTGTTTTTAAAGTGACTCCACAAATTTGAAACAATGCTTGGAGTTACATCCAATCTTTTAGCAACCTGAGCTTGGGACTGCCCTGCCTCAAGTCTACCCACAATTCCCCACCTCATACCTTTTCTAAACAATGATGTTCACTCATTTCACTGAAAAATCAACAAAAAATAATAGGATTATTCAATAAACACAATATAAATCGCAACTGTGCTGTAAAGTGGAATGTGTTGAGCAGCTGACCTCAGACTTTTATACCTCCTACTGGCGTAGCAATGCCCATGAAAATATGTAAACTCATCTCATCGACGCCAGCACCATATATATATATATATATATATACAATCAAATTGAAAAAGGCTTCTTTTTTTTAAAATTGGTTTATGATTAAAATTTTCAAATAATGTGCTCAAATCGAAATTTTATTCAAATGAGGCTTTAGTCTAACTAAAATGGGACATCACTAATTTAAATATTTATGAGTAAAATTCATTTATTGAAAAAATGACTAAAATTGTTTTTTCCACAAATGTTTTAGCTATAAAAACCTGTAAATTTATTTTATTAATAGTAACTTTTAAATGATCAAAAAATGGGAAAAGGTAATCTCATTGGAAAAAGGGAGAATCATTGAAAAATACGTAATTTATTTCTTGAAGAAATTTTATTTTAAAAATAGTTTTATTTTAAAGAAATATTTTATTAAAAAATTTATCATAGATATTAGAGTCAATATTAATAAATACTTTTTAAAGCTTATGAATCAATTGTTTCAGGAAATCTGCTGCTGGATATAACCTGACTGAACTTTTTGTTGGATCTGAAGGAACTCTAGGTATCATATCTAAAGTCACTCTTAGGCTGCATGCTGTACCACAGATGGTCTGTAATAATTTCAGTCATTACTAATTTTCTTCACTTTACTTTCTAATATGACAGGGATTAAAATAATATTTAAGGCTGCTATATCTTAGTAATTTCTTGCTTGCATACTATATCAAGACAATTAAAATATTATTAAGGCATAGATATTTACATTTATTTAGTAATATATTCTTTTGATATTAAATAAACCTTATCTACATATTAATACTTACTAACATATTAATATCATCCTTTTTTTTTTCAATCTAAAATTAGGCATTTTAAAAAACTTTTTTCTTTCACTGCAGGGATTGTGTTACATTAAAAGGATTTAGAACATTTCCAGCTTCAAAGTCTACTGGATTGAATTCAACTTTTTTTTTCTACCATGAATTTTTAAGATCCTTAAATGTCGATCTCCACAAAATTTAATTCTCCTTTTCATGAGAAAATGTAATTTTTCAGTCGCTCTTTAATTTTGATTTTGGTAATGTCAAAGAATAAAAATGCTTTTATCCCTCTTCAGTGACAGCTATTGAATAAGAGGCATAATTTACCTAGAAAACTAGAACTTCCAACCCCATCTGTTATTTCAAAATAATTAAATTTGGTTTCTGCTGCTATTAAGCTTAACTCAATCGATCAAAACTGTCAAAGTGCCTGTTGATACATACCTAGGAATAACAAAAAGTATGTTCTCATTGTTATAAATAAAAAAAGGAATATTATATAGGTGGATGTGGAAAAGCTAATTAATTATAAGTTATTAGAATCTTTGATATAGATGAAGTTAAAAACATAAATTAAGTTATGTCATAGTGATTTGAATTACATAGCATCTATATTTTGAAATATATTATTATTGTGATCTTATTAACAAAAATAAAATGAGTAACCTGTTTGAATACCAATGAATTTTCAGCAGTAAAGCATGTATAGAATACCTGGATGAAACTGATTACAACTTTAATTCTATAAATTTACATTTTAAGCATGCATGTTAAATTATGTGTTTAAAAAATGCACTTATGCAAAGAAATTCATATTTTATGAAACTGAAAAAAAAAAAATCTGCTGAGGAATATATAAAATTACAAAGGAAATGCAAAGAGTTCCAGTTAGTATGTTTTAACCCTTGCACTATGCAGATAATATTTAAAATTTATGAGGGTTTATTTTTATAAATAGTTTGAGTTTTAATTTAATAATAAAATGTAAAATATGCTTAAAATATTTTTAAAATGTAATTAAAAACGAAAAAATTTGATAGCATTGAAAAGATAAATTTTTAAATCTTTAAGATACTATAAAAATCATTTTTGTTCTTTAATAATTTTTTGTAGTTGTTGCAAAAAAAAAGCATTAATAATAATTTTTTTAGTAAAATGTTAATCAAATTTTCAAAAAAAATGCCTTGAGGTACACATTTCCACCCTCTAAAGTAAGTATGAGCAAGGATTAGTAGCTATAATGTGCTAAATCAAATGGCCTATCCTTTAAAATTCAAACACAAAATCATCTTTATTGTAGGTGAAGATAGAAACATACAATTTTTGTAACTTGACGAATAAATCTTCATTGAATGCAAAAATGTATTATTTTATTAACAGAGATTAACTTGGTTTTGAAAATAAAATTGCAGCAGAAAATGTTTAATTTTTTTTCCAACTTAAATTTGTTAATAGAATGCTAATATAATTATTATGAAGCTGTATGTTCTTTTTCATTAATGATTTAATTTGTTTATCTTTTTGCAATAGATGATTTCAGCCATTTGTTCATTTCCAACAATTCAAAATGCTGTTCAGTCTGTTGTGAATATCCTTCAAAGTAGTATTCCACTTGCAAGAATAGGTATACTTAAATCCATATTAGATTTATTATGAGGTTTCACAAATCTTCAAAACTATAATTATTAATTTTAACTGTATTTTTATGTAATGAATTTTCATATTTAAAGAAATTTAAATATGAAAAATAGAATTAAATTTCTGTTTTAAAATTCTTTTTATTCAGTATTCTTTATTTTAGATTATTTGACTCATTAATTAAAAATTATAAACATTAAATTTCTAACAATCAATAATATATTTCAAAGAAATTATCATAACATATATCATTTTATTTTAATTTAAAGCACAAATTAAAAATACACAAAATTAATATTTGTTACTTAATAAGATATTAAAAATTTGATGTGACAAATGACCTTATGGTTGTATTTCCATATACAGTCTTCCCCTTTGAATTTCTTAATTTGACATTAAACACAGATTCTTCTCAGAAGATGTAATAAATTCTTGTTCATTTTCATTAGTTAGAATATGAGAGACTTCTGGAGTTATTTTATTCTTCACAGCTAATTCATACTTCATCCTGCTCTTCAACTGTTTCATTATTCAAATGATTCACAGAATATTTTTTAAATCTGTCATAGACAATAATAATTGGGATTACTATAAAATGTAAGAGGGGGAAACCATAAACCTGTATTCGCCTTAACTATTTTGGAGTAATTCATTTTGCTATTTATAAAGAATCTGTAAGCGATGTGGTTGGATTCTACAACAAATTACAGTGTTGATAGTCTCATAGACTAATATTATCCAAGGCTAAATTAAGAAATTGTCTAGAAAATTACTTTCATAGGAATCATATATATCATGAGAAAATTTAATTTAAGGTATCAAATAAAAAGCAGGGCATATGTCATATAGTTAAAATATAGAAGGAATTTTTAATATGATTCCTTAACATTTTTTCTGTGTGTTTTTCTCTTAATAATCAGCTTACTTGCTTGTATATTTTAACAATTTTTTTTTTTTGCACTTTTGTTTGGTCTTGTTTGTTATATATTATTAATATAAAGGATATAAATTATTGCTCAAGCAGATGTTTTATGTTTAGTGAAATTTTTTTCCTTTTAAAAATAATTATTTAATATTGTCTTGTAATTTACTTGTTTTTCAGAACTTCTTGATGAAGTTTCAATGGGAATTTCTTGTTCTTACAGCAAGTTAGATTATCCTATAGCCCCTAGTCTTTTTCTTGAATTCCATGGAAATGAAGAAAGTGTGAAAACTCAAGCAAAAGAAGTTGGTATGTTTTAAAACAATTGTTTATTAACAACTTTTTTGAAACTTATATGTCATATTTAGTATACTAGATGGAAAATATTGTTATGATTTGCATTATTTAAAAAAATATATAATTTTATTTTCCATTTATTCACCCCAAATTTTGCATAGTTGCATTTCAACTGTATATGCCAACAACTTGCATACAATGTATTTCTGGTCTTAAATATTATAAAATCTTTGAAGGTATAGCCATAACTCTATGGCTTAGTGGCATTTGTTTTAAGGCAAATACAACTAAATCCATTTTAATGAATCAAAATCAATCCTAAATTACTTTCAAGAATATCTATTTAAATATTACTTAGTGAAATCAATTTTTTATTAGCATAAAAATATGATAAATATGTCTGAATTCGTCTAAATGCACGTCTTTTGCTGTATTGAGATATTATATTCTCTTTGCACTGAAAATGCACTTTAAAATACTTTGTTGAGGCATCGTGAAGATTAAGTTACTTTAAAGATTTAATTAACACTTTTAATAAGTATTAATACTGACTAACCAGCTGATTACCAATGATAATTATAAATAATACAGAATATTTTCTAGTGCTAAAACTTGGTCATAATAAAGAATATCTGTTTAAAAGTTTTTTATTTGTACTAATTATAATTTAAAAAATTAATTTCATTGAATAAATTTCATATTATCAGTCACATAAATCGATTCAAAATATACATTTTAGATTAACATATTGATTAAGCTTGTTCTGCTATACAGCTTGAAATGAATTTAAAATCATGCAGCTTTAAAATGCTTTAAAATTTTTAATACTTCATTTTATTAGGTAAAAGATTCATAATTTTATTTTTTTTAAATAAAAACTCTTCACACAATAATGCAAATTTTAAGTTATCAGAATGTTAGAAAATTTCTTTTCCTTTCAAGTAATTTTTTTAAAAATACAATAAATGATTATTTTATTCCCATTACAGAAGAAATAGTGAAAATGAATGATGGCTCAAATTTTATGTGGTCTACAAATGCAGAAGAACGTAATAAATTATGGAAAGCTCGACATGAGATCTATTATGCAACATTGGCTCAAAAACCTGGATGCAAGGTTTGTGTGAATTGATGTACAAGGATATAGTTTTATAGGTTTATCTATTTTATTTCTGCCCTTTTTTAGCAATTTGAATGTTTAAAATATTTGGAAAGATAGATAGATTTTCCATTTTAAAAGAAAAGATATAATGAAGAATTTGTATATCTATATTTGTATATCTTTTTTAACTGATGTCATATTGAGAATATCAAATAATGTTAGTAATATTTCTTAATATTACTCTTTAAAAATTAGTATATTACACAACCCTTTCTTTTATTGGATCATGCATTTAAAAAATTATTTTTTAGTTATAATGTTTAAGAGTGCTAAAAATTTAATTTTAATGTAATCAAAGTACATTGGACACATAAAAAGAATAAATTTTATATATATAGTTTAAAAGTATTATCTCAGTTAAAAATTGTTAAATTTTACAAGAAATTTGTAAGTATAATCATTTTATGTATTCAAATTTATGAGTTTTAGTAATATATTCATAGAAAAGATGGTACAGTTTTGAAAGATTCTTATTCTAAGGTTAAGTTAATTTTTCTTTTATATAGTGTGAAAAATTTCTAAAATGTATGCATGTTGTTGTTTTTCCAGGCAGTGGTAACTGATGTTTGTGTACCTATTTCAAAACTAACTGAAATAATTGTGAAAACTAAAGAAGATATAACGAATTCTGGACTATTAGGTAGGATTTATTTTATAACAACAAAATGTTTTTCAAATTTAATTTATTTAATTCATTCTAGAATAATTAAAAATTTGTCAAAACATTTTTTAAAGGAAAAAAACCCCATGAAAATTACATATTTATTCTCTTTATATATATATATATATATATATATATATATATATATATATATAACTTAACTATGTTTTATATATTATATACAGCATTTTGAGTTTTAAATATTATTATCATTATTGTTAGGTTCAATTGTAGGACATGTTGGAGATGGCAACTTTCATACACAACTACTATATGATCCTCAGAACGAAAAAGAGTTTGCCATTGCACATGAATTGGAAAACAAAATTTCTCAGTAAGTTGAAAAATAATTCTGAACCAATTTTAAAATATTAAAATATTTTTTCCATATAATTTTTTTAATGAGAATATATATACATATTGTATTGGATCTTTGTATTTTTTTGCAATTTTCTCACTCTCTCTCTTTCTTTCTTGCATGAATCCTTTTCATACAGCAATATTTTCTACAGTTATTAAATTCCTTTGAACTCAGCAAGGCTTTTTAGTAACTAAGCAAATGCTCAAAATCCTTTCCATTCGCCACAATGCACGTTTCACAACGTCGGCGCATGGATTCATGCACCCGTTCAAACTGGTCAGGAGTGTCACGGACACGTGCTACCGCTTCCACGATCCTGGAGATAAGATTTATGTCCGGTGTTACGGGTGTCTCGTACACTATGGACTTCATGTGTCTCCACAGGTAGAAATACAGGGGAGTCAGGTCGAGGGATCCGGCGACCATTGGACTGGTTCGCCTCAACGGATCCAGTGATTAGGATAAGTCCTATCGAGATATTCTGGAACATTGTAGCTAAAATGGGCAGACGCCCCATCATGTTGAAACCAGAAGTTTTGGCGTGTAGCGGCTGGAACGTCACCCATCAGAGGCGGCAAAACTATTAAAAAAATGAGATAGATATTTCTGTCGAGGTGTTCAGGTGGAAGGTAAGGGCCAATCAACATGTCACCGATAATACCAGCCTAAACGTTGTTGATGTGCATGGGCACGTGTAGATCTCGGGTTTTCATGAGCATGTTCTGCAGGTTCATGACACCATCCTGTGTAAAGCACGGTTCCTCAGAAAACAAAATCCATGATGGAAAATCTGGCTGTGCGACCCGCTGTTTCAAATACCAGTGTAAGAATGCAATGCGTTTGGGATAATCGTCAGCGCGCAGTGCCTGTATTTTTTGGAAGTGGTAAAGGTGTTGCATATCCTCGTGCAGTAGGCGCATTATGGTGGAACGACCTACATCCAAGACACGTTCGCCTTCTCAGAGACTTGTTTGCGTGTTCCTGGCAAATTCCTGTAGCACGGTTTCCTCTACGACAGGCGCGTGTGTAGTACGTTCTCGGCCGATGTGACTACGTACTTCGAAAGCTCCTGATTCACGCAATCTGCGGTGCAATTGTCCAAACAAATCATGATTGGGTTGATGTCTGTTTGGGAAGCGCTCAAGGTACATCCGTGCCACGGCCCATCCATTTCCATCAGCGGTGACGTGTATGTATTGCATGTCGGCCATTTCTGCGTTAATAAACTCATTCATTGTTCTCCTTCAACGTCAACGCCTGAAATGATTCTTTTTCCCACTCTCTAGCGGTCACAGTTTGAATTTTCGGACACAAGTTCCTACGTAAATCTTGTTCATCATGATATGACAGACCAGCTTGTTAAGTTTGTAAACGTTCTTTTGGGACACCCTGTATATATTTGGGTGTAATATATGAATGATGCCAATATTTGAATGTAAAAAATTTAATGCAAAAACTATTAATAATTTAGTGTTGATGTGTATGCAGTTAAAAATCCTCCCTGGATATCCAAAAAATTTACCTGTAAGTCTTAATTGTATGGTTAAATTATGCAATTTTATGTAAGTACAATAAGTTTTAAACACATAGTCATAAAAATAACATGAAATTTATTATGTTTTTAGTTACAATATGCATTAATCTATATACACTCTTTTGAAGATGTCTACAATTCAAATAACTGTGCTAAATGGAATAGTGTTAGTATTCTTTTATATATCATTCAAATTTTTTGTATTTTTTGATAAATGGCAATTGTGTTTAAAAAATATCTGGAGACAGCTTCTTTACTATTATTATTTTCATTATAGACTTGCAAGTACTCAGGAAATTCTGTTAATTAATATTAACATTAATATGTCATGAAGGAAATTCTGTTTCCTGCCCCAAGAAAGGGCAAATCATTTTAATAAACTAAAGAACATATGTTTCTGAATTAAAATAAATTCTAGCTATAGTTTAAATATATTTATTTCAATAACATACATACACTTTAAATAAGACAACATAATGAGGTGCTTTTCTTTCAGACGAGCCTTATCGCTGAATGGCACTTGTACTGGAGAGCATGGCATTGGTATAGGCAAGATATCCTTCTTACAAGAAGAACTGGGAGAAATTGGTATTCAAACAATGCATTCTCTAAAGCTAGCTCTGGATCCACAGAATCTCATGAATCCAGGAAAAGTTTTGAAACCTCAGTTATAGAAGGTTTTATAATTAATTATTTTGATGCTTGTATTTTTGTGCAATTTAGAAAAGTTAATAAGGGATTATCCTAGTTGATAAATTCATATAATGCCTCTAAAATAATGAGAACAAATTATTATATTCTATATAAAATGCGACTTTATTGTTATATATATTTTATTGATAAATTTATAATGAAAGAATATTGCAATAAAATATTTATTAAAAAAATTTTAAAATATTAAATTTTGTGCCTTAAGTTACTTTAGTATATATCCAGGAGATATGTCACATGCCTTCATATTGAGCACTGGAACTTCCAGAAAATTCTTATTCAATTTTAAGCGAATAAGTTAAGCAAATATAGATTTGTCACTATAAAAATAAAATTTTCATTGCCGATTTCCAGTAGTTTCATTAATTAAGCAATTTTGCTAAATAGGTAAAAGTGTTTTTGTTATTGTAATGTATTTCCTAAAGATAAATTAACATTCTACTGTTCAATAGGAATTATTTGTTTCTGTAAGGAAAATAAAAGTTTGAACTTTACATCTAAAAAGGAAAAAATATGACAACATTATAGAAGTTCATTGTATGAAAGCATTTGCCTTTCTTCATTAAAACTGTAGTTGGATGTGGATAATTTACTTTTAGATATAATTTAATTGAAATAAGAAGTTCATTAATTATTGCTTAACAACGACACTATATATTTATAAGTATTTTTTGGAATTAAAAAAAATAGGAACAATATTCACACAAATTGAAAAAAGTAGATCTGTGGAATGTTGCTACTAGGAAATAGATTACAGTGTTTATTATTATTCTGTGAATAAAATCATTTCATTATTGACACAAAAATAAAATGCATTAATATATGTATTTGAATCATTACCCGTTGTTATTACTTATCTTAATTAAACTTAAATGTACAGAAAATTAGCTTGTATATAATATTGAAACTTATAATGTGTTAAACAAAGTATAAATTGTATCAAAACAGGAACTCAAACGAACTCCACAGATAAATTACATTAACACTTTCCGATTCTATACAAAAAAAAATCAAAACACTTAGTATTTATTATTATGATTATTAATTTAAATAAAAGGAAAATTAAAGTTTGACAAATCAATTTTTATGCCAATTTTATCATGATTTGTACTATATTTGAAATATGTTGCAAACAATTTTACCAATATTTTTTATGAATATTTGCAAAGCAGAATCAGCAAATCAAATTTACAACACAATACAATTGTTGTAATTTGATTGCTGATTCTGCTTTGCAAATATTAAAATTTTTACAACAGTAACTTTCTAAATCTAATTTTCTATTCATATATTATTTCATTGTAGCAATAGTTCAAACAGCTGCTTTTAATATGCACATCAAATATACAAATATAATGATAAATATCCCTATCAGTCATTCTTCTGAGGCTATTATATATCATTTAATTTAATGTTATAACTTTTTTCACATCTCACCAATACACCTTAGCAAGGCAATTCGTCAGAATTCTTGTCTTAAGTCCATATAAATAATGTTTGCCTTTTTGTTATCTAAGAGCAAACACAGGTGGATGTTTTAGTGTGTAATACTTCTATAAATGAGGGTGACATCACGTTAAAACAGTGGGTGAAGATTCTGTTATTGTTGTTCCTGAAGAATTTTTTCCATCTTCCTTGGCACTTCTCTTTTCTTGCCATTTTAAATAATTTAAATAATCCTGAGCAAGCATCATAACAAATAAACCAAGTATAAAGAGCTGTAAAAATAAAACAAAATGTGTAAATGAAAAAGCATTTATTATCACTATTATCATTTTTTATGTAATAGAAAAAATATATATGTAAATCATTACAGAAGTTTATTTATTAATAATTATTTTTTGAACCCACACATAAAAATTTTTCAAAAATAAGGAACAATGTGTTATCCATTTGGCAGTTCTATCTTTAAATAAGAACTATTTTATTTTGATATAAGACAGTATCATGGTAAGTCTATGAAGGTGAAGATAGGTTTTTAGTTATCATTGGCAGGCCAAAGGATTACAGATTACACTTTTTGGGTAAGAAGGATGTTTTAAAAAATACTTTATCATTCATTTTTCTAATTATGACAAGGGACATATTATATACTTTTGTATATATTTTTTTGCAATTAATTCTAATTAACTTCTTGCTGGTCAATATCATTGTTTATTCTTTGAACTATCTTCAAATATACAATTTCATAGTTAAATTCAAATAATAATGGAGAGTATTTTTAAAAAATAATATTTCAATCTGACATTTTTACTATTTTTTTTCTTTATTTTTACGCAAAGAAATCTGCCTTATGGATTGCCCAACAGACTCAGTGAAAATAACAAAGCTTTATTATGTATAAAAACTGGAAGTGCAGGTAACAAATAGTGTGCACAGTATAGTATTTACAGAAATTAACAACACACAAGTAGCAAATCACTATAAACAACTGCAATAGCACAAAGCTCTCAAAGAGAACTCGCTGGAGATTAACACTCCAATGGCTAACATTGTTCACCCTCTCGCTTGAGTTTTACTCAAATAATTTTGATACTATGTTTTTTTTTAACGTACATAATTTTCAAGACAGGGCATCCTTCTAGAATCTTTTTTGCACTATCTTTTCACCTAATTGAAATATCTCCAAAATTCCAGAAATTTCTGTTTTTGTCATCAATTATTCATCCAGTGTTGGAGCTATTTGCAAAACTCTTTTCCTTATTTCAAAAAAAAAAAAAAAAAACTGCATAGGGAAGCAATATTAAAAATTTGTAATATTAACATTAATTTTTTTAATTAAATCGATTAACAATAGAGAAGTGATTGTGAGGATGATGTGTAGATGCCCAGCATCCTTGGGATGGTAGAGATAATACTTTGTGTCAAATGCTATTTATGATTGCTACACCTCTGACATTCAAACTACATTAGGAAAAAATCATCAAGTAAGAAATGATTCATTAAAAATGAAACTTATTGATAATTATTTAGAATAAATATTACAGGATTGTTTTTCAAAACAACCAATTTTGATATTTTACAGAATTAAGAGGTGAGTTCAGAGACCATCAAGTCAAAAAACAGCACAGGTACAAATGTTGCATGCAACAATGAAATTTTTTTTCTTACCCTCTTTCTTGATTTTGATACGGAAAAAAAATTTTTTAGAATAAAACTAAACAATTTTATATCATAAAGAAAACTTCAAAACATTTCAATATTCTAAGGTAAATATTTCTACTACAAATAATAATTTTGCCCTATTTTATTTCTATTATTTTTTAACATTTTCATCAAACATGATAATATTCTGAATGAAATAGACACAATCAATTGAAAAAAATTACGAGCTTCAAGACTTAGGCCGACGCATACCTCCAAATACTACTAACATAAAAATCTTGATTTTACAATACATATTCAATTACTCATTTTAGAAATGCGTGTCAATTTCAAGAAAGAAAATAGACAAAAACCAAAATTAGTATTAAGCAAGCTTCTTCGTATGTACAGCCTGATACCATTGAACGTAGCAGCATCGGCAGGATTAGTAGTACGCAAGTTAGTGGCTAAAGGTGACTAACATTAAAAATCATTCTTACCGCAGCTACTAATCTGGCGGCCCTTGTATGCCCACAACTGCCAATAGAAAGAAGCGCAAGATTGGATACAATGAAGAAGAAAATGGTGACAATGCCGTCGTTGAGAAGTATCTGTGGAAAGAGGGGGGGGGAAGTGATTAAGATTAAATTGATTATTCTGACAACATACGAATAATTGTAAGTTTTATCTTTTTTTACTTTGTTTGATGTAACTCCTCCCTCTTAATAGAGATTTGTACATCAAAAAGTAAGCTCTGTTAAGGGAGAAGAGATATAGAAATCTCCCTTTTTGAAATCGATAACAGTGCATTTATTGATTATATTAGCAGTTATTATTGCTTAATTTTGACCATTTAGTTTACGAATACTGATTTTTTTTTGTTGTTGTTAAGAGAGTCAATGGATGTTCAATATTTTACATAAATATTACTGCTAGAGATTCTTGACATCCTAAGTCAGCGAAAGTGGTCATCATGGCCCGATTGAGCCTAATTGGGGCCCGGAGCACCCCCTGCCAATACTTTAGTAACTTTAGAATCGTGCATAGAAGAGCATAGAACTTTATAGTATTTTTCGTTTATTAATTCAAAATGCTATTTAAACTTAAAACTAAAAACATTCTTAATCTTAACTGGAAGTACCACATTTAACCATTGAATTGAAAATGCAGTCGCACAAAATGCTAAGGCAGGTTTTATATTAGAATGCTTTCTACAACTGTTTTAAGCATCTGCCTATAAGAGAAACTACTATATCCCATAAACTAAATATTAGTACATTGTGAATAAAAAACATGTAAATTTCTCAACAGTTATTTTCATAAGTAGAAGTATTTATTTTATTTATTGCATACAAACAAAACAAACTTCGTTATTTAAGAAAGGTAATTATTTTATGTTTCATTTTATTATGATAAATTTTGGAGCATTAAAGGTCAATATTTATTTTAACAGAATGAAAAATTTTCAGATTCGTTATTCAAATTCTAGTAAAAAGGTAATTTTATTATCATGCATTAAAGATCAATTTTACATTTGAGGTGGAAATATATTTATGTTCAATTAATTATTGCATGCAAAACTTAAAAGAAAAGGTAGGAGAGCAATCCCCCATACTTTTTTTTGTCTTTGAAAATCAATGTTATTTTGACTAATTTATTATTTTCTTCCATTAACTGAATTAAAATGCATAAAACGGTCAACAATGGGGAAAATATTTTCTTTTAAAATTAAAAAACAGGCTAATATGACCTACAATAAAAAAACAGTAAAAAAATTTCAATACAACTAAGACATTTCTGAATCTTACCTTCATAAATACATCGAAGTAAAGTATTTTTTACTTTTACAGAAAATTGTATGAAAATTGAGGCTAAAAAGTGTCATTTATGTAAATATGTATTTGTACTTTTGATAATTTTTTCATATCATAACTCTAAATAATGTTCTCTTTTAAAGCTATTACACAATATTATGCTAGGCTGTGTTATTATAAGTAAAAAATAATAATAATAAAATTTATGTTGATATTGAATGATAACGCTTATTTTTAAATCTAAAAATGTTTATTACTAACTCAGTTTTAAACAAAATTTACTATTCTCTCAAAATAATAATAAAAAATAAATAAATAAAGACATACATAATTAGAAATTCAATTCAACAGAGAGAGATTATAGATAGTACAGGAATATAACTTTAATTTGTCCAGCGTAATTACAAAAATTTAGCTGCATTCCGACCTAGAAAGCCATGGATTTCTGAATTATAGATTTTTTTCTGTTCATTCGATAAATTAATGAAGAAGCTGCCACAAAATTAGAGGATTTTACACTATATTGATATTTTGTTTAAAAACAGTTAAATAAGAAAATGTAATATAAACTTTCAAGTCTGATTTTACCACCCCCCTCTGATGAGGGGGACAGAAACAACTGTCCCATATACCCCTAGGACTTGACAGGCAGTTGCCCCGGACCCTCATATATGCTAGGGAACCCAAACCGAATAGAAATTTTATTTTACATTTCTTTCTTTAATGAATATTCTTCATTATTAAGGTAGTAAAGCAGAGGGGGCTTCAAAAAAGTTTTTGCCGTGGACCCGAACTAGGCTAAGTCGGGCCCTGTATACCCCTACCTTAGTCGGGTTCTCCTGGTCAGACAAGAACGTTCTCGCATACTCAGTAATTGAACTTTTACACCAGAGAACGCCTTGCATGACAGTAGCATCGAATACTTACGAAATATTAATCTTTGGCATGAGTTTAGTATTTTTACCGAATACATCTTGTCGTCCACGAACAAGCTGTGCCGATTAATTTTTGTGTGCGTTCATAGTATTGAAAAATCGAATTTGTGTTTTAGGGTATGTGTTTTTCCCCCTCAGTCAACTAAAACAAAAATTTGACACTAAATTAATTAGCAGTCATAAAATTCCATGCAAAATCTGATATATATTTAAGGCATTTTAATTTTGATTCATCGGCTTTACATGTACCTAAAAGTACAGACCGACAGACAGTCAACCTCTTGTTTGAATTAGCTCAAAATTTTTAAAATTCTACGCTATGAATGTTAAATCTATGCACCGAATTTTATCCATCTAGCTTCTTCGTTTTATAATTTTCGTATTAACTTGCATTCAAAAAGATAGACAGGCAGACTTCCTCTGAACAAGTTTTATTCAAATTTTGATAATAATCGACAACATTGGAGTAAAAACCACATATCAAATTTGAATCATTAGGTTCAAAGCGTTTTTTGGATATCAAGCAATTTATATTTGTCACACACAACTTTTTCTACAAATAAGTTTTTTTTTTTTTTTTGAACTCCACGAGCTCTAAAATACGGAATTCATCAAAATCTCATGTTTGTATCAATAACAATTACTATAATTTCTCTATATTACGTATATGAAAAAGTAAAAACTCTCATTGATGATCTTTTGGGATTTTTAATTTTAAGAGACATTGCGAAAAACTTCGGTTTACCAAGTTTTTATCGTAAATCCAAATATTTTTGAAATGGAGACAATTGTCAACTAAAAGCAATGTTGTAGCATTAATAAGTGTTATAATAGAAAATAAATACACTAGACAAGCCCGCAGAAATCGTGAAATGCAGCAGAAAGTGATAAAACTTCCAACCAGAATAAATCAAAAGATACGAATCTGGTGCGTTAACAGATAAGAAATCTATTTATGAGTTAATCATTTCCACTTGGTTGATTACTATAAGCTTTGTTTTTATCACAAGTAACATGATGGGAAATGTTACAGTGTTTTTATCAAGTGAATCAACCATTCCTTATTATTTCTATTCGTGAACAAATTGATTATTTCTTTAAGATCATCAATCACAAAACTGGGAAATTTTTTCGATTTCTTTTCTATTTGTTCCGAAAAAATAAATCGGAGTTATTTCCATCCTCTTTTGTAATACAGCGCCTGAAACAATTATTGGGTATTCCACCAGATATTATTGGATTGTATAAGATATTCTATTGTCTCCAAGACTTAAATTTCGTATCGCATGGTTTACGGAAAAGAAAGTTTGGATATTCTTGACAGTATATAAAAATAGAATAGTACATGAAGAATAAAACTTTCATTTCATAAAAATGTCTTTAAAAAATTGTATAATATATGAACTAAAAATAAAGTTCTCTTTTAACTCTTAAATTGTAATGAGAGCCGTAGAATTAATGTTTATATGTATTGTTTTATTTTCACCAAATCAATTTTCTTGTGTACGCTTCATAAATGGAACATGACGATGGTTGAACATGATGATTGACGTGGCACCATTGATTAGCTAATGCATTCGTCTGTTTGGAATCGAAATTCCTTCATCCGAGCTGTAGTCAGATGAAAAGTTGACATTGGAGCCAGTAAAACTCTCTCAGAACTTCCAACCCTCCACAAATATTAAATGTGCCCGACCTTGCGTTCTCGGTGGATATAAGTACAGAATCGATCCTCTAAAATCAAAGCTGGGACCCTGTATTTAAAACGCATTGGCCTCTGGGATTCCAATGAATTACAGTTGATACCCGCTCATTCAATAAAGCACGTTGTGAATGTTAGGCTGAATTTTAGTTTTAGCATCATCAAATATTAAAGAACATGAAAGCTTAAGTAGTCCAAATGCATAATTATCAATCACACGAATAATTAAATTTTCAATTTATTTTGAGAAAGTTCATGCTAGATTGACTTATGAAAAAATTACTAATAATATTAATTTCATGTCAGAACATGAGGTTTTTGACGTCAACAAAAATCTGTAGGAGAAAAATAAAAATCTTATTTAAAAAAATTCTTTTTAAAAAATCAGTTTTTAATAACCAGTTGCCATTGCATTAACAAAAGCTTTGATTTAAAAAAAAATAAGTTAATGACTACAGCGAATCAAACCTAGAAAAATGTCATTTTGAGCACTTGATTATATGAAATGAAATAAATAGAAAATGGGATATTTTTTTAACAATCAAGGGGATACAAAGTTTTTTGGATTGTTTGCAATACTAACGTGACTCCTTCGATGAAACAATTCAAATGAAATAAAAAAGTACAATTTAACTTGCACGAGCACGCGGTGCTTGGCCGTTCAAGAAATGATGCTCTGACATGATACGTTGAAAAATACATAGCAGATTTCATTTTAATCTTTTTTTTTACCACTAAGTTAATGTATGTGTTGGCACTTTAGAGGCAAAACCGTTAGTCTAACAACTACTGAACTTAGCACATATATACTTTAAAAAGTAAAATGTGTATCGGTTTTGTTTTTTTTGGAAATTTTAACTAATTAAAAAGAAATCTGCATTTGGAGAGTTTTTCCTATCTTCTAAATTTTATTGCACAAAAAATAAATTTTAAATCGTTTAAAAAAATTGAGTTTTTTTTTAATAATGCCAATTTAATAAACAATACAAAATTTTTGCCATTTCGGGAATTTTTTTTATATTTTCTTGTTGCTTAATTTCCAATTATAGATTACATTGTTATACTAAAATCAAAATAGTTTTCATTGGGTTCATTAAATAATTAATCTCGTGATTTTCTTCTATCGCTGAAAATTAAAGAAAGACCTGGTTTAATGTCTACGTAATTAATAAAGCAAAAACTATCTAGTATAAACATTTATCAAATGATTTACTCAAATTTTTGTAGATAGCTTAACATATTTCCTGGTTCCTGAACTAAAATAATATCTTCTTTTCAGTCTTTAAATATTGGGACTCGATAAATAAATAATGATATATTTTTTTCCATATTGCGAAGCGTTAAAACAACTATAGAATATTTCTCAATTCATAGATTGCTCATTCTCCAACTTAGATACTGTAGAATATATTTAAAAATTATTTCGAATTTGTTCAAAAAAACTTACATTAAATTTTAATTACAATTTTTTTTCATAAAAAATCAATCAAAATTTAAAAATTTGTAAAAATAGCATTTATAGATATAAAATAACATTAGAAATGTATTATGCAAATATAAGAATCCTTGTAACTTCCCAAAGAATAAGCTTTTAGAGCACAATTTGAACGGTTTTATGAAGACTGTTCAGAAATTAAGAATAATGGGAGAAAAAAATGATACTTTTGGAAAAAAAAGATCACCTTTTAAACATAATTATTTTTTGAGGTTCTGAAACCCGTTTGGAAAATATTCAAGGAGATTCGTAAATTACATTTTGACCAGTAATGGCCATCTGTGTGTTAGAAAATGTAAATTGCACTAGAATATATAATCTTTTCATATTTGATCAAACTCAGGAATACCAACTCTTAAAAGTTTCACCACTATACAACTATGCACTTTCCCCTAGGCTCAACATCGCTTTACTACAAGACACACAAGTTATTCTTATATTTCCAAAATCTTAAACGTTTTATTAAACAATATTCTTATTCGGAAATGTATTTCTTATATTTTTCATTTCAGAATTTATTTTTAATTTTTTGATTGACTTTAAATTAACTTGCGAGTGGTTTCCCTGCTCATACAGATCAAATATTAAAATATAAACAAGTGAAATGATAAGAGTTCCTTACGATAGTAAAAAAAAATCTTGTTGGAAGTTCAAAGAAATTATTAGGAATGTGAAGAAGCCAGAGTCATCATGTAATGGTGAAGGTCGCCTTCAACACACAAAGGCGGCCAGGTGAATACACAACGGATTTATTTATCACATTTGAAACACAACAACGTTCAAGACCAAGTTGTATTTAAGCTAATGTGAAGACACATTATGGTCAAGAGAGAGAAAAAGGCGAGGGTGAAAACATTTTGGATTTTTAATACCCGTATGAAGGACAGTGCATTCTGATTACGTCATATTCAATCACGGCGCAGCTTGCAGTTAACAGCTTCTGTTGTACTTTTGAATTATGACTGGTACACTACAAATTTATAGTTCTTTTTTTTTCATTAAAAAATTTAAAAAATAAAATATTTTCATTTCCTTTGTTCATTCTATAATGGATACATAATATATACAAAATTATAATAGTCTAATGTAGATTGATGAATAAACACGGTATTTAAGGATGTACTGTTTGAATGAATGTAAAAAAATCTTTATTCAGTGGCAGATTAAATAAATTCGAAAATAATACAAAAAAGTGATATTTTGATTTTGAAATTCAAATTTTGTTCCACGCTATAAATACCTAAGTGCGCAATGATGCTGTGAAGGTGATTCTGCTATGGAACGCCATAAATTTAAAAAAAAAATTAATCAGAAGAATTTATTATTTGGAATAAGTGCTTTATTGTCATAATTACATATCCACTAGACCTTTGACCAATCAGCAAATGCGCCTGCGTATTGGCTTTCTTGGTTGTTAAACTATAGATATGGAATGTATTTATTTAAAATTTTATTTGCTATTTGATAAAACGGATAAATATGGATTCAATGGAATCAATGAACTACAAATTACGACCCCTGAAAATCTAAAAGTGCGCACTAAGAGCATATGTACACTAAGAAATAAAAAATAAATGGAAATCAAACTTTAGAGTCCACAAAAAACAATTTTTATGTTATTTAAATATTGACAAATGCGCGCAACCGAATGGTATGATAATAATCCCATAACAATAAGAATTGCTTATCTGGCGACAGTTAACCCTATTTCCACGGTGAATTAAACTTATTATTTCTCGCTTATTTCTATAATCCTTATTATTTTTTTCACTTCTTCTTTCCATTGAATGAATGCAAGTATTTACAACATGGCAAAGACTTTTTTTGCGAGAATTCCAAACATTATTTTGCAACCATTAATGAGCTAAGCGAAACATCGATTTGTGCAGATAAAATTTGTTCAATGAAGCAATCCGAATCGTTCTCAAGGCGATTTGTTTAAATTTCACGTTGCCATTCACTAATAAGTAATAAAAATGATTTCTATGCCATGCGCATTGATGTTTTATACATGGAGATTGTGTTTCATAATCATTCACTCAATTTTTCAAAAAAGAATCCATAACTTAATTTAGCTTATTATTGTTAGTTTCATAATTTTAAGCTTATTTATTTCCTTTAATCTAAGTTTAGTTAGAAAATTTTCGTCACAATTTTCTTTTCGGACATTTTAAATTTGCCTACGAATCAGATGATGGAAATGGACTCACAGACAGGGGAATGTCCACGGCCGTGAACGTTTCGTCGAGTTTCAAGACCATGATGACGATGATGAAGATGGATTCGAGCAGCGCAACGATGAGAAGAAACATCACAGTGCCGTATCGACCGGTGGTGAATTCGCAATACCCTTCTGCCAACATGATGATGGAAACGATCGATAAAACCTAAAAAACAAAAAGGGCCTGATTATTTTTTTTAAATTGATGATATATTGAAACATATGATAATGGAAAAGCAATGAGTTAAAAAAAATTATCTATTTGAAATAGTGCATACTTTCTTATTAAAACAAAGTATTCAAGAGGGCGAGCACATTTTTTTCCCATTAATTACCTATTATAACTTCATTCTGAGCAGAACATACAGAAAATATGATAAATTTAGACAGACATATCCATACCCAATGGGAAGGCTTTCTCGCCTTTTCCTTAATAAGGGAATCCCTTCTTCCCACCCCTCCCCCGCCCGAATAAAATTATGGATTTGGAACAAAGACTTAAATTCCACGAATTCAGAATTTTATTTTTCGAATTCTGCAAATGGGCGTTTGGTACTTCAAGATATAGGTTTTGAATTTCTTTGTATCGAACAATTGAAAACAAAATTTGATACAAAGTTATAATTTTAGAAGAGGGAGGGGGGAATCAATTTTCATTCACCTAAGCCGCTGCGTTTTTGAAGTATTGTGCTTGCATTCACAATAATATTTAAACAGTCCATCCTTTGAAAGATGCTAAAATAGTATACGAAATATCATTGATCTAGTCCTTATTTTGAAATTATCGAACTCGTGGAGCTCTAAAACGACGAAATTCGTCAAAATCTCGAGTCTGATTTTTTTTTTTTTTGACTATTACTACATTTCCTCTGTACCACA
The DNA here is from genome assembly GCA_026289955.1 of Argiope argentata. NCBI lineage: Eukaryota > Metazoa > Arthropoda > Arachnida > Araneae > Araneidae > Argiope > Argiope argentata. The sequence goes on along the minus strand of JAOUZG010009955.1, from coordinate 4,159,558 downwards.
TATACAAGAAATGAATAATTTAGACAGTATCTCTTAACATTTTTTGGAGAATTGTTTAGTCTATCGGCTTAAGTTAGATTAAAATTCTGATTTGCTATTTTTGGACAAGCTTTGTAACTATGAGTTGTGGTCGAATGGTGTTTTGTCCATTCAGGAAACTTAGCTTCCGCTTTGTTTCACTTTGAGCCTTTGTTAATCTGATCAGCACATTGTTACATCGAGAATTATCTCCTTCATTAATTATTTAAATTTCTCTCATGTTTAAACACACAAAGTAATAGTTAACGTTCGAATTAATTCTATGAAGAAGTTGCAATGAACGAACTCCTATCATTATCATCTTCTCAAAAGAGCCGATTTTATATTATTAGTTCAAACAGTTAAGGAACTTATTTTATTGCGAACAAATAAGTACAAATAAAATCCTTTTCTTTGATATTTTCCTTACATAATAATAAGTTTGTGAAATTATGAATTTTTGTCATTTTTCGTACAAAGCTGCATTTATGGATTGTATCCATTTTGTCTCGTCCTTTATCGTCTTCGTCGCTGCACTTTTTCGGAACTTCAGAATAGTTCATCTTAAAAGAGTTCTTCATCCTAAGAAAAGTCGCATAGAGGGGAAAGGGGGAAATCTGATTGCAAAAAAATTCAAATGCGATACGACAAATACTTTGGCACAGAACAAAGTGGAATTTATGAGTTGATCGCGATGAAGCGCCCACAACTTAATTTCCAAATATCTAATGGTTTGCGTCTCACTAAATCATGCAGACCTTTGAGGGTAGTGATCTTTCGAACAGACCTCTAGCGTACTATCCCCTTACAGTCAAAGATGATATCATTTCCTTGAGATGAGAGATTTTGGATGTCCTGTACATATTTGAACTCGATGAAAACTTTTCCGACTCTCCGGTCACATGATATTTCTCGCTCATATTCCACTAGCACAAGGAAAATATTTTTAAGCATCCAGAAAAATTTTTGGATGCTTTAAAATATTTTGAACATAATTTAAAATCAAAGGTTCTGATATATTTGCCATGTCACATAAAAACGCCTTTGCTTAACAAGTTGTTGTCATTGTTAGTAATGGCAATTGCCATGGACATGCTCGCTTGACGCAGTCAGCGATTTTAAACTGAGGGTGAGTCTCTTGTTTCAAGTAGAGCCAACTAGGGCCAAGAGTTCGTCTTAGCTACGCACTCATCACATTCGCTTTCACAGCCCCTTTTTACAAAGGGACACATTTTTACACCTCACAGATAGTACACAGAAGAACAACCATGTGCTGACCGGGACTTGAACCCGGGACGCGCATATCACGAAGACGTGCTACCTCTGAGCCAGGACGGCGGCTTGTTTAACAAGTAGAATCAGAGCCTGACAAAGTCAGGGGCATACGGGGCAGTTGCCCAGGGTTCCCACATCATAGGGAGCCCCAAATCGAATAGAAAGCTTATTTTGTGCTTCCTTCTTTAATGAACGTTCTTCAATACTGAAGTAGTGAAGCACAAGAGATCTCCAAAGAAGTTTTTCCCCTGGCCCCAATTAGGCTAAGTCAGGCCTCGAGTACAGTAAAGGATCGATTTGATGTTCAAACCAATGGAATTCAGATTTAACGGGCAAAATTTGATATATAATTTGTAATATATAATCTTTTCTGATATATAATTTTTTGTCATATTACTAAAAAGCAAATAAAATAACGATTCATTCAAATGAAATGGAAAATCATAAGAGATAGTCAAGCACGTATTAGCGGGCTCAGTGTTTTCTTTATATTTGATGCAGTTAGATTGATACAAGACAAAGAATAACTTTGACAGTTGTAACTGACAGTGATTGATTGCCATGTGGTTTACAGAAAGAATGCACTGACGGCATTCTGTCCAAAAATTAAAGATAACCTTTTACACGGTTTTAGCTTATTCAAAATATAATCCATTATGGAGATAGAACAAACAACTAGAAGAAATATATACAGTAGGTTAAAAAAAGTCTCCGCACGCAGATACGAATGTAAATCAAAGTTTAATTTGTCGCACATAATTCATAATAATAAAAATGAAAACGTAAAAATTAGTTAAAACTAATATTATTTAATGTTTATTCATATTTAAAGGATGATAATACTGAAAAAATTAAAAAATAAATCTTTAAAACTCAAAAAATGCAGTAAACATGAAAAAAAAGTCTCCGTACGGTGCCCTAGCACACGATAAAAGTTTACAAAAATGCAAAATACATTTAACAAAATGCATTTAATGTTTAGTGGGCTCCCCTTTGGCCTTTATCATCTCTCTTAGACGTTGTGGCATTACCCTACAAGTTTTTTGTTGTTGTTCCTGGAGAAATATTACACCAAATGCTACTAATTGTACTTTTGAGTTCAGCTTTGTTTTTTATGTCATACTTTTTAAGTTGTCGGCCCATTTCTTCCCACAAATGTTCGACGGGGTTTTAATTTGGTGACTGGGGAGGGCTATGAAGTTGTTTAAGATGATAAAGGCACCACTCTTGGCAAATCTTGGCTTAGAGGCGTGTTTAGGATCGTTGTCCTATTGAAAAGTAAATCCGGTTCCAAGAGATAGTTTCTCTTCGCTGGATAACACATTTTGTTGAAGAACATTCAGATATCCATATCGATCTATATTTCCATTGATAAATTGCAAATTTCCAACTCCAGAAGCACTCATACAACCCCACACCATAACATCGCCACCACCGTGCTTCACGATTCCGCATAAATTCTTAGTTAGAATTTGTTCGTTTGGTCTTTTCCACACCATAACTCGGCCATCTGATCCACGGATGTTAAATTTTGATTCATCGCTGAAAAGGATAGATTCCCGAAAAGATAACGGCTCGCTTACATGCTTCTTTGCAAACTCGAGGCGCTTTTTCCTGCTGCACAAACTTATATAGGGTTTCTTCCGGGCAGCACGTCCATGATTACCACTTTTTTTAATGACATTTCTCACGGTTTGAGTTGAGACTTTAATGTTGTAACTATCCATTAAATCAGCTGCCAACTGCGGTGCACTAATTTGGGGATTTTCTTGAACTTTGCGTATGATGTTTCTTTTATGCACGCGATTTAATTTTAACTTCCTCCCGGATCGATGTCTATCCTCAAGTGAATGAAGTTTACGATATCTTTCAATGATATATTGCACAGTAGACTTCAATTTTTTAGTCATGTCGCTAATCCTTTTCATGGATGATCCATCTTTTCGCAATTGAATCACTAATTCCCGAATAGCTCTGGGAACTTCCATTTTGAGAGGATGAAGAACAAACTCGAACTCAGCAACTGTCGATATGTTGTTTTCTTATCAGTGATTAACTTTCTAACGTCAACGATTTACTGCGAGTCTGTTTTAAACACGCCAGAAAGAATTTGCATAATGCGTACGGAAACTTTTTTTGGCCCCGCAATTTTCAATTTACCTTATATATTGCAAATACTATGCTTTTCACGTTTTGTAAAAATGAAAATTTATAAAAATCTCTTTCTGTGGACATATACTAAACACATATAGACAGTATTTAAAGAATAAATGCAATACTTTACAAATTATGCTCATCTGTTCTTAAATTTAGTGACCGTACGGAAACTTTTTTTACCCACTGTATATATCTCACAAAGAATGAACGATTCTAGCAATGTCTCAAAACTTATGTCTACTTAAAGCGAATTTTTGCATAATATACGGTTGAAAATTGCAATTTTTTTACAGTTCGTGTGATAAAATAAAAACAGGTGACCAATAATTATCATTTGTTAGGTATAACTAATCATGTAGTTGGTTAGTTATAAACCAATAGAGAAGTTTGATATGAGTTATAATAATTATATTTCATAATAGTAATGTGATATTCTTAATAAAAGATTTTTAAAAAATTATTTTCGGGACATTACAAGTATATGTAGAAAATAAAAAGCTTTATTCAAAACTCTAACATTGCACTGTTATACGACCCGCTTCGCCCAACTTCGTTTCACTATCGTATCTTTGGGATTGTGTGAATACATTACCCTAAATACTACCCAATACAATTGTGAATGCATTATCGTATTCACAATCATATCTTTGGGGAAAAAAACTTGCTAATTCTAAATATTGTTTTCTTGACAGTAAAATTATTGATATGAAATGCATGAGTATTTAAATTACATTTTAAAGGCTTGATACGATTGTATAAGTGAATTAAATGAAAACTGAAATTAATGTGAAAAGTCTTCTTTCTATACCCGATTTTCAGATAAAATATAGCATCGAAAAAAATAATTAGATCTTAACTATGTTAAACATATTGTTAAATTTGATGAGTTATTACTTGAAAAACTTAAATTTTTCGACTTATCAAAATCTTTTAAATCTAAGTAAAAATATCTCTTAAAAGAGTTAATTGTCAGAATTTTCCAAGTAATGAATTTTTTAGATTAATTTTTTCACTTATTCTTTTAAAAACGCCTAAAAGATAAGAAGCTTATAATAATTTCCAAAATATCAGCAAAAGTTTGTTATTAAAAAGCAAATGCCCTTTATTAAATCATAAAAAATGTATATATTCCTTGTTAACTGGTTGGGGAAAAAATATATTACATACATAACTTATGAAACGGAATGAAAGTAGCTGTATTCAAAAAGCCTGGGTTGAGAAAAAAATGCAGAAGATTATATAATATCAAACAATAGGAATACATTGAAAATTTTAAAGATCTGCTTTATTGAGCGCATTCGGCCAAAAGTTATTTAGATAAGTTGTTATTGTGTATTAGGAGGATTAGAATTATCGGTTGGTTTTTCAAAATCGTTTGGAGCAAATGATATTGTCATTTTAATATTTGGAAAGTTGAATGCGATAAGCTGATTCTTTGTATCATCATAATTTAAAAAAAAGCTTTTAGTCTTAAAATAAGAAACACGATTTTATCTTTATTTTTCAACGCTGAGTATATAATATTAAAATTTTTAGTTAAAAAAAGATTGAATTTCAAAAAAATTGATTAAAGGCAAAATGCTGGTTTAGCATAATTAAAAAATAAGCATTCAACATTTCGAAATGACCTGAAAAAATTTATCATTAAAAAAAACACGCTCATTTTAACGATGCAATAACAGCAGAAAACAACACAGAACGATGCATCATAATAGCACAATTTTCGAAGCTCAAAAGGACATCGTTTAAATTGTTCTTTTGAAGTTATTTTCTTCTATATAATGGTTCTCTTTCACAAAAACGCCCACGTGAAATGTTTCCAGAAAGAATCTTGAAAATTTCTTGGATTCACGAATGAAAGATTAAATGACGGCAGAGTGAGTGAAAATGGGAGAAAGAAACTTCTTCCTTCGTCGAGGGAGTTGAAATAATTTTCGCGCAATTACAGAGGCAGAGAAAAATGGCTGGAACAGAATACGACCTCTCGTCCTTCAGTCAGCTGATACGCATAATTCATTGGTTGCGAATAGGGTTGACAATGCAGAAAACATGTAGCGAGAACAAAGCAACAATGACGGTGCCATAATTTAAGGCCTCCGGTTTCTTTTTCTGGGCTTCTGTGATTGTTCATGTCATCCAAAAAGCAATGCTCCGAATTCGACACTTTTTCCCAGATAAATGGCTCAGAACAGAATATTTATGTTAGCATTTACCTCCAAGAGCGCCTTCAAGTTGGCATTCTGGTGGTTCGGAATCACATTTGGTATTTTTAGAGTTATAATCTTGTCTTATCAGTCACCCTGTTACACGTATATCATTTATACTAGGCGAAGTAGATAATATGATGACGAAGTAGTAAAATGCAGAATACAGCAAATATTCTTTTACTTCGGAAGCTTTTGTTAGATTTTCATTGCAACATTTTATTTCATGTTTCGAAAATTTCCACAAATCTCACTCTAGAATTAAAATACATTTAAACCTAATAATTAAAAAAAAATCCCAAAATTTATTTTAATTAGTAGCTTAAACGTTACTTAAGTTAGTTTTTTGTCATCTAATCGCTGTTCAAATTTAGGAAGTTCGTCATAAAATATCTCTCGAGTTTTTCGAAATGGGGCGAAAACAAAACTAAACTAAATTAACTCCAAAATTCCATGTTACACACCAATGCGAGGGCCTTTGGTACTTTTGTTTTTGTTATTATTTTGGTAGTAAGTGACAATTTGTCCTTAAATTTTTTGTTATTGTTGTTTAAGTAGAAATCACAATTTGTCGTTTACAACTACTTTATTGAAAAAACCACATATATCAAATATGTATGAAAGATTTAATTAAAACTGAACACAAACAATATTCCGATTTAAATCAACTGGTTGCCAAAGATGGCTAATAATAAAAAAATAAAAATTCAAAATAAGTATCTGTTGCATATTAAGAAAAACAATCAACATACTATCCAATTAAAAACTAAAAAAGAAAAAAAAATTATTCAAAAATTATTGCATGAAATAAAAGTGTTCTAGAACTTACTGCATCAAAAATAACATTTTGAAGACAATTTTAATTCAAATAAATATATTGATTTCTGCCAACAATCTTAACAATACTAGTTTCCAACCGCAAATTTATAACTGCAATCATAAAACTATAGATGTGTTTATAATGTGATTGTCTTATTATATTTACAACATTTTGAATAAAAGACCATAAAATGCTGACATCAAAAAATAATGTAATCATAACAATGATTCCCCGAAAAGTGCAGAGTAAATAAAACATTTGCATAGAACAATGATCCTTAGACTGATAGCTTTTTTTTTTGTCTCACTTTCTTTTCTCCTTTTTTCTTACAACTGGAATGCAAGTCAAGAACACAAAAGATAGGCAAAGCTAAAGAAATATATGTATAAAAAAACGTTGTTAAGTAATACAATAAAACAGTATCAATTTAAACAGTACAATGTGTGCACCAGTGAGAAAAACAAAACAAATTAGACAGTTTTAAATTTGGCAAGAGAAATTAAAAAAAAAAAACTTATTCCTTTTAAGACAGGATGCAGAAAAAAAATGTAGTGACAAGAATTTTTTTTTCCTAGTCGTTACGATTTTGTTATTATTATTAAGTAATGAATTTTACATTTTTCTGCATAAGTTTGGAGTAGATGAAATCCTTTCGGTAAAATTACCGACAGTTTATCGTTACGAACATATTATTATGTAATTCGATCGAGAAAAAAAAAGTGCTACGGAATGGAAATCACAGTTCACAAATTTTCTCAGACAAAATTAAATATAATAAAAAAGATTTTTGAAATTATACTATCTTGTGTAGGAATTACATACTCGTGATTAAATCTTAATTTATAAATTATTAAATTATACACTGTGAATTTGTTTTCATTTCGAAATTTTGTAATGAGGATTGTAACAGATATGCGTTTAGCAACTTAATATGCAAATTTTAAGTACTTTCATTTGAGAAAATAAAAATGAAGCTCTTACATTGTTTTGCAAAACTAATACTTCTTTTGCTAAATCTATTAATTTATTTTTAAAGAATTTTTGAAATTTATATTAGAAAAACTTGTCGGAAACTAATTACTTTTGGTTAGAGAGCTTTTAATATTTTATAAATTTTTCAGGTCACATTCTAGTAATAATTAAAGTTTCTAAAAATAACTACGAGATAGAAAGTGTTTAGTCGAAATAAAAATCGAAATTGAACTCCTTAAATAGCAATGTACAATGTCTGACCCGCAAAATACAGCTGGCAGTAGGTGTTGATACGATGGTCACTCAGCCAACGCAGATTTTTGCATATTAGTAGGCGTCTAAATTGCTCTTTAAGTCTAAATAGTCATTCTAGTAGAAAGTTCGCGGTTAGTTGAATAAAACAATTAAAAAGGTATAATTCTAATTTCTTCAGGAAATTATGAAAAAGAAATATCAGCACGCACTATTCGCAGAGAGGTCACTTTAATTAATGTTATTTTATGCATTTGAATCAATAAACATATTACTTAAAAAATCGAAAGTTTTATATAGCTCCACAAGTTTTATTAATCATAATTACTAAAATATTCTTGACACACAAACGGTTTAAATAAAAGGAAATACCCCACTCTTCTGCTATTAAAAATGAGCTGAGTTAGGGAATTTTGAATTTTATTATTTTAAACCAATCAAAAGCGACTTCGAGATAGAACCTCTGGATAATTTTCTGGCGGTTTCTAGAGGTTGAAATCACTGAAATTATCTAAAATAGTAATTTTCTTCCTAATTCGGTCACTTTCATTCGTAAAAAAGGTTTTTTTAGCCAAAAAATTTTGGAGTTTTACGAATATTGCGATTAAGAATAGAAACCAAGAATTCGTAATTTATTCAGTAGTACATTTATTCACTTAATCAACAAGAATCAATTCTTTACGTCACTTTAAGCATTTTTAAAACTTTTATTATCTATTTATCTCTAAAGATTTAGAGATTAACTATCATGAAATTGAAAGATTAGTATAAATACACGTCAGCAGATTGAATGCGTTTTGTTAGTGCGCATGGCCAGCAGCCAAAAATCTGTACTGTTCGGAATCACAGTAGTTTTCTGATTCTATCAAACGAGGTTTATTATTTTTTGTTGCATTTTTATAGAAGATTAAAAATTACAAAAGAAATAAAGTTAGATTGTTAATGGATTTGGATATTCAGTACAAAATTGAATGAATTAATGATTACAGTCATATTCTGAAAAAAAGATGGAAGTGAAGCTGTTCAGCAATACTTATGCATAAACAGCTTCTATAAACTATGATAAATTAATCCTTATTCTTAAGGCTTTTATATTACAAACAGCTCCTACAAATACAATCGCGCAATAAAGTTTCAGAAAAGGAAAAAAAAACATTTTTTCCAAATATTTTGGTGAAATATCGGTAGTTCACGTGATTTCATTAAAATGGATTAAAAAGTGATGAAAAAAAGTGAAAAATTCTTTTCAATTGCTTATCAATAAATGCTTATTTTGTTTACCTGTAAAAACAAAATTTTTAATACAAACAACAATTACATTTAGATAAATTTGTAAAGCTCTGATATATACTACTGAGGAAAATTAAGAACAAAATATACACAAAAATTAGTAAACTCAACTAATTTTATTCTTCCTAAAAGGAAAAAAGCAAAAATAAATATATAATTGAAAAATTCTAAAAATAAAAGAAACCGACAGAAATGCAGGTTCCTCTCCTCCCTTTCTATATAAAAATTAGTGACCTTCAACGGTGAACGTTTTCGGACATTTTGTGATTCGTAGTTGAGTGAAGAAAAGCATTTTGAACTCCATTTTCGAACGGAGTAGAAATTTGATACAAATTTCGTTTCATTTGCAAAATTACAAATCATTTTTCAATTATTTAAGCAGTTAAGTTTCAGTTATCACATTTATACGTATAAGAATGTACAGACCGACAAGTAATCAATCATAGACAGATTTTATATCAAATTTTATACAAATTGGCACTTTAAAGGCTAAATATGTAAAATAAATTTTAACTATCTAGCTCTTTGCATTTTGTAGTTTAGACAGAGAGACAAACACAGGATGATTTTTGTTCGAAATTTGATATTTAAAAGGTCACATACCAAATTTCATTCATCTAGATCAAAGCGTTTTTAAATGTTGGCATATACAAGTATAATTTGAAGATAGTGGTTTTCAAAGTCAAGGCGGTCTAAAACGCTGAAAAATCAAAAATTTCGATTTCAAGATAAAAAAAAGTAAAAGAAATTCACCCAAATTGTTTCATTTACTCATTTTTGGCGGAGCTAATCGTAAAAAATTTCCAAGCCAGGATGCTAGTCATGATGACGTAGGAGAGAAAGGGTGGGGGGAATCGTACCAGATGTTCCATATATCTCTTTGGTGTTTTTAAATTGTTCTCTGGTTGCTCTTCTGTAAACAAAGTTTATTGCTCCAAAGACGAACTATTCGAAACTTTCATGCTTTGTGAAGCGTGACAGACAGACTCAAGCAGCTGTTACTCAGGAGCCTAATTTACATTTCCATCACCACAAATCTGTCATCCGATGCACACGTCGAAAAATGTCATTTCTACTTCAGTGTTTTAATCTAACAAATACACCGCATGAAATCAACTATAAAAGTTAGTCCTAGAAAACTAATTAAATGTTTATGTATATCATTTACACTATGATATTAATATAGTCATGTTGATTAAATGTAATGATCAATTACATCTATCACAATAAAAGAAATTATTTTAAATTATGTTTGCACGATAATAATAAAGAATTTTGACTGGTTAACCATTTTCCAGAGTGGTAAAGTTAATAGGCGCCAATTTTAAATTATTAACAAGAAAAGAAGAGAAAGAAAAAGAAGAAGAAAAAAACCCTGGCGAAATTGGTCCAGCTGTTGCGTGATTCATCTACATTTTATTGTTTCAAAATAAAGAACAAGGGCGTAGGGTTATGAAGGATAACATATCTTAAAGTCATAAGTATTCATTTGAAGAAAAAATTTCCTAAATCAGTGCAAATGTACAGCGATCTTTATATTTTTCGAAAAAAATAAGGGCGGGACAAAAATTAGCGAAATAGGGCAGTGGTAGGGTTTGGTTAATTTTTAAAAATTTCTCTTATTATTTCAGTTACATTAATAAAATAGGATAATGTTGTGCTCGTAAATATTGATAAAGTTTTGACTCTAACTTGCAATGAAATCGTCGAAAAATGACATCAGTTTTTAGAAGGATTTTTCTGCTTTTAACATTACAAGTCAGCAATAAATTTTGATATTACGTCTGTGAATCTATCCAAACATATATGATTACGTCAGCTCGAAAACGCAAGAGTTAAGTGAATGAAATTAAACAAGTACTCTTTTACTCCAAAATAAGAAATGTACAGGGTGTTTCTAAAATCATGCAACAAATTTAATACTAAGCAGAAGCAGATAAACAACATGAGGGTGCAACTATAAGAGGCAGCTGATACAGGCAGTCCTTCGCTTTGAGAATCACACAGTGAAGGAAAAAAAATTGTCAATATATAAAACCTAACAACGATATCTAACTGTCGATGGCATTTTAAACACTCACATAGAAATTTTTTGAAATATCAAATATTTTCTTTTCTGTTGTGTCTCTGCCTTAAGTGAGTTTCTTTTAAACCTTTTTAATAGTTTTTGCGAAAAGGTGACGCTTTTCATACTGCAAGTACCGCTCCAATGTTTTATTAGGAAAATCATTTTTCAATTAAACAATTTTCATCTAAAATTTTCAAAGTTTGGTTTTCCATAGCCATAACTGTTGAAGTTCTGCTTTCAGACCATTCCTGAGAGCATGTCTTAAAATATGGCCATTAGAATCCGATAACGAAAAACAGTCATCAGTAAAATAGATGAAATTAAGGTATGTAGATTTATCATTAAATTGCAGATATGTATTGAATCATTCTCCCAATCGATCGAAGCATCGACTTTCTATTGGTTTGTATATTAACAAATATACAAGCACGATATCTCAAAAATTCAACGGTTTAGATAAATGAAATTTGGCATATAGCCTTATTATTAGCAATACACATCTATATATAATTTTAGACACATTCTGGGAAAGATGAATTAAAAAATTTGCATTTAGTGCTCATCACAAATCTATGAAACAAAGTGAAATGTATAATTACGAAATGAGAAAGTAAAGAGCGGAATACGCTTTTCACTGATTTAAAATTAGACCACATATTTTAAATCTAAACTCATTAAAAAACGCATCTGCTGGCAAAGAAGCATACACAATACTAATGCAATGCTAGTAAAAGCAGGTAAAAATATTCTTTGCCCGTAAATTTCGGAGGCATCAAAACATCCTAACCAAAACATCATGTTCTTACATGATAACTCTAAATTTACGATCCAAAATTTAATTATATTAATTATTTTTTTATCATGCAAGACCATCATGTTGTTTTGGGGGTGAGGTTTTTGGTGTCAACAAAAATCCGTAAGCGAAAATTAAAATATCTGCTTGAGCATCTTATATATATATATATATATATATATATATATATATATATATATATATATATATATATATTGTTGTTGTTACTTATAGCACTTGCCATGGACAAGCCCCGCTGATACATCAGCAGAATTTAAGCCGGAAATATACGTCTCTTGTTTTACAAGTAGCGCCATCTAGGGCCAAGAGTACGACTTAGCTACACACACGTCACAACCCTTTTTAGGGGGCGGAATACATTCACGCAAATCATTCATTCATCTCAGATCGTAATTTAGACCTGGAACAGGGAACGATCACCCCTGGCCCAGTACCCCCAGTGATATTACTCTCGATATGGAGGACTTTGCGACCACGAACAGATTTAACGAGCGCCA
>JAOUZG010009955.1:4045973-4146791 GCA_026289955.1 Argiope argentata | reverse complement strand
ATATATATATATATATATATATATATATATATATATATCAACTTTTAATAACGTGTTGCCATTGCATTTACAAAAGCTATGGTTTTTTTTTAAAAATAAGTTAATATCTGCAGCAAATAAAACTTAGAAAAATGTCATTGTGAGCACGCGATTATATGAAATGAAATAAATAGGGAATGAGATATTTTTTTTAACAATAAATGTGAGAAGACAAAGGTTTTTTGGATCATTGGCAATACTAAAGTGACTCATTCAACGAAACAATTAAAATGAATCAAAATATAATTAAACTTGCACGAGCATGTGGTGCTTGGTCGTTCAAGAAATTATGTTCTGACATGATACATTGAAATATGCATAGCAGATTTCATTTTAATCTTTATTTACTTTTATAATTATTTTTCTATGACTGTACGTTTGAAAAAATAAAATTTAACTGGAATTTCTTACACATCTGAAGTACGTTGAATCAAAATAGTGCAATTTCATTGCCATTTTAAATCGGAAGTTAAATATTAATCATTCGCATGCCCAAAAAAATAACACATAATAATTATAATAATGAAAAAATGGAATTTAAATTGTGTTCTTGATTAAATAAAAATTATGCGATTAACTCTTATTTTTCTCTTTTCATAACGAAAAAATTCATTTCCGGTAAAGAACGAAATCATGTGACCGAAAGCTGTTCGAGAAACTCTCATGAGAAATTCGCATGAGATCTTTTTGGAACATACTCAAGTGAAAGCAAAATCGTGCAGGAAGAACACGATGACATTCTGATGCCGTTCACCCACTTCGTGTTTCACACGTCCAATTTCTAATTTATCGTTTATTGTGAAGACGAAGAAAAGGGCACATATACAAATCAGAAACAAATGAAAGTTTAAAGGAAAATATTTAAGAATTCTATCAAGAATAGGTAAAAGAGGGAAGGAAATATTTGGAAACTAACTTGAATAAATTATTTGTATTTCGAAATGTTGGCTAAATAAAATGGCAACGTAATGCTTCCAAAGCAGAAGATTATAATAGATGTTGCTTTGTTCTGTTTTATTTAATAAAATACTTGTAACTAATATATAACGTGGAATCGTGATGAAATGTTATTTACTTCTTTTTATGAATAGTTTTTTCTTTACTTTTCTTTCTTTTTCATTTTTTAAAGAAAAAGCATTATTATACCAGAGCTATACTGACGCTGGCCAATTAGAATTTACTTTGATTTATTCACTAGCTTAATTTGAACACGAATCAATATATCTTTCAGAACAATAAAGGGTTACGCAAATGTTTCCATAGAATTTTTTAAATTGTCAAATCTAGTTAACGAAGTTCCTGCAATTTTATCAATTGATAAGCTGCTTACGAGCCAGTACGTCTTTCCTCTTAGAATAAAAATGATCATTGAAGATAATCCTCAAAGAGTACAGTTGGTGGTAATTTTTTTAAAAAAAAAACGCATCAGTAAAAGATGTGAGGGAAGAGATTTGACTAAGAATAGAAATAGTAAATTACAAAAACTCGCATTGATGGAATCCATATCCATTATAAAATAGCTATTTTTTCCAGTAGATTTTTGTAAAGACACTTTTAACTGCAACTATTAATATATGTTAAGTAAGAAATACAATGTCTGTCTATTTGTCAGTTTCCTCTAAAAAATTGAAAACCAACAACCTGAAACTTTCACGTTAATAAAGATCACAGTAGGGAGATCCATCCCTAACTAATTATTATAATTTCAGTTTCTAAAATTAATCATTTCTTAATTAGATAACCAATTGTTAACTAAGCTTTTTATATTGCCTCAGTTTTTTTTCTCGCCAACAATGGTTTAATAATTATCGCACAAAATTATTTATACAAATTTTTAAATAGTAAACAGTTATTTTTACAGCAACGCTTCTGAAATGTGAAATTTCAATTCATTTTCTTAAAATTATTTATATTATTCTTATCTTCAAGCCTTTCAAGGTTACAGAGCCTCAATCTTATTGTAACGGGAAAATTAAGCAGCAGCAGAAGAAAACACTATGCTCCTTTAGTCAGGCACACAAAGATCAAAAAGAGAGAAACTTGGAATCACAACACTAAAAACCACCATTTCTTCTGTCTGAAATGAAGTACAGATAGATAAGGGAGAATGGAATGCCGAATGTTTATAAACACTGAGAAAAACTTGAGAAAGGAAGAATTCAGCTTGTGGTCGAGAACATAGAAGATGACAAAGCGAAATAAATGATAGAAGCTCAATCAAAAAAGTTTTTATTAAATTTAATGAATTATGTAACAAGTAATTAAGAGTTTGAACCTCTAGTCCTAAACAATACAACATAATTATCTTTTAAATTTATTCTTTTATCTTTATTTCATTTTAAAAACTTGCTTCTAATTACTTCGCAGCGAAAACAAAAAATTAATACGGCCGTAAAGAGCAAAAATGCAAGTCCAACAATTAAAACAATGAAAATTTTAATTTTAAAATATAAGAATGTATGCAAATACATTTGGAATATTCGGAAACTATTTTTTGATTTTTGAAATGGTGTTTGTATTATAATATTCTTCAAAATTACTTTTAAAATGCCAAAATGTTGATAAACTTTTTGCAAAAAAAAAAAAAAAAAGCCTTCAGAAAACTTCCTAATTGAATCAATTAACATTTTTATAGTAAATATTTTTATTTAAAGAATCCATTTATGTTCACGTGATATACATCAAGTGCAGTACACTAGTCAAATTTTGGGAACTTATTAAGTACCGGTACAATAGCCTTAACTGTAGTGAAATCACAATATAGTATTTATTAGGCAACAAATGTATAAGTTAGTGCTATTTGAATTCCGCAACTACGACTGTCTCGTGATTTTGACGTCATGCTAGTTTCACTCCATCAGAGATGGTAAATTAAGATGAGAAGTAGCTCGGATCTACCCCAAGGACTTTATCAATTTATAAAAATTTCAAACTTATTTTATAATAATATAATAAAAACAATTAAAAACAACACCAAAGAATTTTGCACTATTAAGTAAGGCCCCTTATCATTCAAAAAATAAAATAAATTCAAAGGGCGCCATTTTTTAACAAGGAATTTTATGAAGAATTTTGCAAGGTTACAATAATAAATACCTTTAAGGCAGGCTAAGGTATAGGCTCAAGAATTATTACAATCAGATAATTTACAATATAATATCTTTATAAATAGTATGAAAGAATATAAGTAAGAATTATTTACAAACGGAATTGCAATTACAAATAAATTATAAAAATTTTTGTTATGAGAAATAAGTGATTAACTTTTTGATATAACAAAATATAAAAAACACAGAAAAAGAAATATTTCTTTTCCAATGCAATCATGTGGACTTCAGCACAGCGCGGAATAATAAAACACGGAAGCCATCTTTTGATTCTCAAAACAAAATACAAGCCGATAAAGTTCTATGTATCATAATTTGAGTACACACAACAGTTTAAGTTTCACTTCATCGTGAATGATACCAGGATTTTCACCCAGTTTTCGAGAGTTTCGAATTTCCTAATTATGTTATGAATCATGAACTTTAAAAACAACAACATTGATATCTAATTTTTGACCACAATTGGTGCCATAATAAATTACTGCTTTTATACTGAAATGTTGCATCTTTTTTTCTTCTTAGAAAAGCAACTGAGTCCAGATTTATGAGTCAAATTTTCTAACATTTGATCATCTACGCAATTTATAATGAAATTATTCTCTTAGAATTTCTTAGGCAGCGCAAATCACCCCCCCCCCCTTTTTTTTTAATGCTCAAACGAAATATTTTTTATTGATTTTAATTCTCTAGTAAATCTACATTGTAAATTTTAATAAACTGGTGAAAAATTTAATTCCTTAATGAGAAGTTTAATTTTATTAATTAATACATTAAAATTTAAAAAAAACATTATAGATAACAACAAAGATAATCACAGCCAAAATTCCTGATGAATCGCCAAATAAATAAAGAAAAGACTTTAAGCAGACAGAACCAATAGCAAAATTTCTTTCCCAAAAACTTTTTAAAAAATTAGCAGTAAACAATTTGAATATTCATTTCCTTTTTATCTTTAGTTATTATTCTTTTTATTAATCTTATAGAATTTTTAATTAAAAATTATACAATAGCCAATTCTTCCTCATTAGTTAAATATATCTTAGACAATAAACTCAACAAAATAACACGATAAAAATCGTTGCCTGAAGAATGGAATATGAAAATTCAATTAAATATAAAACTTCTAAATGGATACTTTCGCTCCTGAGATACGATGCATTCTTTAATATTCAAAGCAGGATCGGCAAGATCAAAAACAAAAGAGAAATATACGCACAATTATTTTGAAATGATGTTTGCAAAAACTAATCAACTTATTCTATTCATACGATTCAAATGCATGAGAATAGGAAGGCGAGTTCTGAATGTAGATTGAATTCTCACAGTATGTAGGTCAATTCTTAACTTGGGACGTGTTACATTTGTTTTATTCTTGTAACTGTAGTTTTCTAAACCGTTAAAAGAAACAATGCGACGGATAAGAATATTCGATTTCGATTTTCCTGTTGGGTAGAATTGTGTGGCTAAAGCTTCCTTCTTTGGGGATTACATCAGAAATAACTTCTTGTTCTGGTTTTTTTTTTTTATCGGTTGAGGGAAAATGTTTTAAAATTGTTTTCTAATTTTTGGTTTTCAGGTCTAAATCTTTCACGTAAGTTGAAATTGCCATTTCTGAAACGAAAGATGCATTCATATAGAAAAAATATGACACAAATATGAGATATAATATAGAGCTAGAATAATAAAAAATGACATTTCTATGACGTAAGGGGTTATGTTTGTCGGAAAGATGTATAAAAAGCAAAAGTAATTAATCTTTTTGGAACTATATACAGTAGTAGCGAAAAGTCACAATAGTATTTTTCACACTTTTTGTTCATTCTTTTGCATATCTCGGCCAAGGACTTAAAAGAATATTGTATAGTATAATAAATATTGTATAAATATTCCTCTTATCTTATGTACAATAAAGGAAGAACATAATCCAGCTCGAATGTTTTAAATTAATACACAAGATGAGTTTTAGATTTCAATACAAGTTGATTTGACAGAGTCGGTTCGCAGCGTCCAATATTTATCAAAAATAACGAACTTGACGCCAACTGAGCAGAATATTTGGTGCCAACTGGAATTCATCAATACTACTATTATAAAAGTGAAAGATTGGATGGATGATGTAAGTCAATTACGCCAGAACGGCTGAAGGAAAATGGATCAAATTTAACACAGAGATATAGTCTACAGAAAAATATAGGCTAATTTTTATTCCGGTTAATTGAGTGGTTAATTTTTTATTAATTAAAAACTAAATTTTCCACCAAAAAAACTGAAAACATCTGCGTGAGCTTTTTGAATCGTTTGTTTTTATTTTTCTATTTCCGGTATTCTTTTAATATTATCTTATCAAATGGAACTCAGTGATTTATTGTGGGATTTCCCGACAGAAACTCTTTTTCTTCAGAACAAAAAAGTAAATAATTAATCCTTGTTTTTATTTTCTGTTTCCGTTTTTCATTTTAATATTATTTTATTATTCTAAAGGAAGGTTAATTAATTTTTTTTCTTAGGCTGTTCTTGTGTTAATATAATTCGATATTTCCTGTTCATTTGATTTTTTTTTCTTGCTGTACATATTCCTTTTGCCTATTTTCATCATTTCTGATTAAATTTTTTAAAGTACCTTTATAGTTTCAAGTACATAGCTTTTAAGTAGTTTCCCCCCCCCACGTTAATGATGTTAGACGTAACATGTTTTCGACCGGTTATTTCAAATGATTCTGTTTATTTTCGTAGTGTATAATAAATTTAAAATTAAATATTGTTAATTAATAGATCTTTTGATTCCTTCAGAATTGCTTTTGAATAAAAATAAAACAGATGAATTGAAATTAAAATTTTCTAATCTGCATTGCGTTACCCCAACTGGTGCTTAAAATTCACGTCTTTGCGTTCTCCAATTGACGTTGAAAATTTATGCATGCATACGATTTTGATAAAATTTTACGTTGTAATTAGACTGTCAGTTCTCACATATACACATCAAGATTTCTACGCGTACGAAGTCGCGGGTGAGAACTAGTTAATAATTAAATTCAAACAGAAACAATGATCTCCTCAATTTTTTTTTTGTGTGTGTGCATATTTTCTAAATAAAAATGTTCTCCTTCCAATGTGAAATTGAGTTAGGCCGTGATAATCCCAAGCGCTCAGATTTGTATTTTCACAATTCCGACACATAAGTGGCTTCTAATTCAAGGTATAGTAAAGAAAAGCCGAAAATTCGACAAGAAACTATAATTTTAATACCAAGACCAAATAAATTTTATTTATCAAAACTGTTGCACATTTTAAGTTATCGCGTTTATTAACAAGGAAATGTATAAATCTATAGATGGTCTACTCATTGCCAGTTTACCTTCAAAATCTGATGCGAATCTATACTTTTAATATTAAAATTATGTATCAAATTGTATTTGTCCAGTGTTAGTTGTGCTCATCTATAATCGAACAGACAAACTTACTTCCTAGGAATGGATTTTGTTCACAATTTGATAAAAACCTACAAATTTGACAGTGACCACACTCCAAATTTCATCCCTCTACTTCAAAGCGTTTATGTGTTATTCAGAAAAACACAACTGCGCAAATGTTATTTATTTACTTATTTTGAACTGAGGAAGGTTTGAAATGTAGAGATATGTTAAAATCTCGAGTTCTAATTTTTGTGACGATTATATAATATTTTCTGTTCGAATACGAAAAGATCAAAAATGAGCACAACCGTATGAAATTAGATTTATTTTTCAATATATGAAAGAACTTTAATGCGACGTAACACCGCAGCTTGACATAATTATCTGCTTCACTTAAAAATGAGGTTGGCATTGTTACAAGGTCACTAAATTGAGTTGTGATTACTCTGAATTAAAGAAATGACACTCGAGGCTTCTTGCCCTAGAACCTGACATTTGTTGACGCAGCAGCAGAAATTGCTTAGGATGCTTAGAAAACCAGCGGCAGTGGTCGCTCCAAAACTTCCTCACATACTCTTAATAAAGGTATTATCCTCCTTCCTCAACATAAAAATTCTAAAATTCGCGTAAGACCACGAATGTTTTACATGGTATTGGCGAACAAAAGAAAACGAAATGTTGGCGTGCATTCAACATTTTTATTGATTCTATCGTGCGTTTTTTCGACCAATTCTTGATATCCAGTTAATAGTAACCGAAAATCAAATTTTTTATTTTAGAAGTATTTTTTTCCGACTTACTGAGAGAAAAATTTGAAATAGAGTCGCAAATTCACATATAAAATATCATTATTGGATGTTCATGCATGTGAAAGTATATACTGACGGACAATCATCATCGCTGCGGATTTGATTTCAAATTTGACAGGTCTAAACGTTAAATTTGTTTGCCAAATTATCCCACTTAACTCTTTTTATTTTGTTTTTTTTATCAACATAACTCTTTTAGTTATATTAATTTATATTCAGACAGACAGCATCTCAATAGATTTGACTTCAAATTTGGTGACCACAAACTAAATTTCTTCTGTCTAGCTCAATGCGTTTCTGTCC
This sequence comes from Argiope argentata, assembly GCA_026289955.1. Taxonomy (NCBI): domain Eukaryota; kingdom Metazoa; phylum Arthropoda; class Arachnida; order Araneae; family Araneidae; genus Argiope; species Argiope argentata. The sequence goes on along the minus strand of JAOUZG010009955.1, from coordinate 4,139,120 downwards.
TGTTCACAGACAGACAGACATAATTCTATAAATACATTTTTCGAACTCGGGGAGGTGTAAAAAGTGAAGATTCTTCAACACCTCAAGTTCAAATTTTTTTAACCGTTGCAATCCTTTTGTTTGTATTATGTTTTATGTATAAGAAAGTAAAAACTATGTGCCATTGTCAGTTCGACCATTGTAGACACGGGTATGTTCTAACTTGTCCTACAATTTTCAGAATGCCTTTCGGCATAATTTAATCCCCCCTTTTTTATTAATTTTGTGGAATGTAATACTTAATAAAAAATAACGAGCTTTTTGATTTGATACGTAGTGACACTTAATACCTTAATATTACAACTAAAATATTATTAAATTATGAGTAAATTTCATTATATATCACAAAATGTTAATTACAAAAGTGATAGATAATGCAAAATGCAAAAGATAGGGTAAAAGAAAAATGTGCCGATTTCAACAAAATGGTCGATTCCAAACAGCTGCCTCTCGTGCTTCCTCGGATTTAGAAACTGGAAGAGTAGAAAGTCTAAATAAAGCAGTTTGGTCATTCGTATTTTTTATAAATAAATTCTAGTCGAAGCACAAGAAATGTTTATACTATTATTGTTTATTTTCTCTTGTCAGTTTTCGTTATTTATAGGTTTCCAAGCTTGCAAGTTTCTTTTGTGTTTATAAACAATTACCAGAAATGAAAACTGCAAAAACCTCTGGTTTAAGCAATTGTCAAATCACTTATTTCAAGCGCCAAATTCAAATACATTTTTCATCTTAAATACAAAGCAACAGAATCCGTATTATTTTAAGAAGCAATTATTCCCTTTTTCTGTTATCTTTAAACAAATAATTAACAAGTAATATAAAAAATAAATCAATTGCTACTTGGGTCAACAAAAATTATTTTATTTTAGTTACTTTTTACTTTTAATAATTATAATTAATATAAATAGTTTATCAAAAAATTGATTTTCACATGAATGAAACTCGCATTTTTTACCTTCAAGAAAAAATATGGAAATCCTCGAATTTTACCGATTGAGCTACTGCCTGCTGATTTCAATTTTCATTGCAAACTGCTCAAGCTCTAAAATATTAAAAATTAATTAAATTTAATTAATGAATTAATATTTGGAAAACTGTATTAACATCGAGTGTCATCCATTACAAGTTTAAAAAATTGTATTTGAACTTGAGTGGATGAAAAAAAATTATTTCTATTAACAATTGAAAATTTAAATACGATATATAAATAAACGTAGGGAAGAGTGTGCACTAATAGTATGAACTGAAAAAGAAACAATGGTATATGATACGGATTTAAATAGAAATATTTAACAAGATTAATTATGATGTATTGTCCAACAGAATGATAGGGAAGTCATTATGACAGCTATTCAATAAAAAGAGAGTTTTAAGATAAACATCTAACAAAGATATTGAAATAAAAACACACAATTTGGCATTTCCAAAACAACCTCGAGATACAAAAATTAAAAATAGAATAGACTTATCTTCTTGAAAGGGATCGTTGAAAAGTAGAATGTTGGTAGCGATTGATAAAACATTACACTAGAAGTCGAACCTCAGTATGGAAACTATATTTTAAATATCAGAAATTAAAAAAAAATGTTCGTCTACAAATAGTGGGATAATTATATTCAATTTTACAACGTCATATGAAAAGCGTGACTGCGCATGCCTTCTGGCAAAAATGTAAGTTGTCTCATGTTCACCAATTGTGTTACATTTTACTCTCTCCTACAAGATGCTTAGCAGAATTTCGAAATTAATGTGACCTAGTACCTACTATTACGGACTAAGAATTAGGAATTTTCTGTCTAGCAGCTTTTACTGCAACATTTTATCTGATATTACGTCATTAATTTTCCCCTACAATCTCTGTAATTTATACACAGTATCAAATGAAGTCTCCTGAAAGCATCTGTAGGTTGAAATCACAAAAACTCGAGAAACAGTCAACGGATATTGGAGTTATTTGTACCATTTTGTAGAGCATTCGTTAGGGAAGGTTTTAGTACATTAAAGTTCTATAAAAAAAAGGGGGAGTTTTGCAATTGCGATTTTAATTTATCCGTGCATGCGCGAAAACTGCAAACTGCGCATGTGCAAATAGCAAGAGCTGCGGTATGCATATGCGATACATTTCTTTGTTTACGTCTGGTTTTAAACAGCGATTCAAATCTCAGTATGTCGAAAAGAAGGAAATCCAACCTCAACGTATTTTCATGTTTGTTTGGTGTTGCGTAACATGCCCAAGTCATATCGGGTGGAGGATAGACTAAAATTTATAGCTAATTTTTTTTTCTTGGATGCTCTATATGCCACGGGCAACGTCGTGCGGGTACTGCAAGTGGACTATAAAATCACGATGGCGCTTTCGACAAGTATCTCGTAAACACGAAGTGATTATTACTATTATTCCAAACTATTATTTCTCTCGTTATCAAGTCTGTGTGGTATTATTGATTGCTGAATCTGTAGACTGTCCTGCCATTTTGACATTATCTGTATTCAAAATGAAAGGAAGTAGGAGAATTTTACATGTAATTACTATCACAATATATTTTAAAATTCTGATGCTAAGAAATTCTAATACAGAAAACTAATATTTTTTTGTTATTTACAAACTCTACGCTATTTTATTTTGTTATTTCATTCATCGATTAGGTATTGCAGTGGATGCACTCATTTTACTGACAACATCAATGGAGCTTAGAATTAATTCAGATCAGAATTATGAGCTGTGTTAGGATACCTTTATTTTAGGTTCGATTTTTTTTTTTGGTAAAAACAGGAACCTATAATACCTATGTCCTAATTTAATTCGTTCGTTCGAATTCGGTTTTTTTAAATCATCAAAACTAACTGTATAGACTTGGTGGGGGAGATGTACTACCCAAGTATTTTCATATTCTTAAAGACTATACGTCTTTTTACATGTATCTAATAAATTTTCTGTTTTTAATTTGAAGCGCAACTAAAAAGAACATTATTTTCAATTTTCTAATGCTTTTAAATTATCATTGCTTATTTTAAATTTATTAATCTATGTCCATTGCACTTTAACTTTCACCTTCTCTTATCGAATCAATTCATATTTTGATTAACGAAGCAATTTTATGTTATAGGATTTTAGACCATATGCTTGGCGCAGCATGGCCAGATAGATATGGCCCTTGCGCAACCCCCCCCCCAAAAAAAAAAGAAAAACCTAATTTAACAAATCAAACATCAGATTTAATTAAGAAGGATTTCTTTATTTTCTTGATGTTTAAGCTATAATTTAAATTTTGGGATGCCTTTAAAAGCTTTTTATTTATGTATCTATTTTTTTTGTGTTCAAATTCATTACTGTGAGCAACATATTTCGAATAGGAAGAAAGCAAGAAAAAGATGATGAAGAAATTCATTCAATTCATATGTAGCTTAAAAAGGAAATTACTCTAAATTTTGAAGAGCCAGCATTTCGGTTGTGGCGCGTATAGACTGCAGAACGTGGTGGTGGTGGTGGGGATTCTCACACAATTCTCAGAAGTTAAAAAATGAAGTTTTAATGCGTTAATAGAGTGTAATTATTTTGGAAACATTATATTATAGGACGTAAATGTTTCTGTTTCTGTTATTTATTTTTTCATTAATTTACTTATTTTTTCTTTTGTTTATTTATGTTTTTCTCTATGTTTTTATATTTTTTATTTTATTTTTCTGCTTTCAAAAATTTCGATTTCTTATCTTTGGTAAATTTTATTATTTACTAATTATGCTCCAATGATATTGTTGCTCTGGAATATTATACAGGCTCTTCTTTTCTTCTCCACTTTTTTCTTTTTATGTCTGATCCTTTTTCTCCCCTTTCCCTCTCGTCTTGTTCCTTTTCCCTCCCTTTTTTTTCCTTGGCCGTTTTAGCTTCAAGTACACAGGCACATAAAAGATTTTTTTTTTTTTTGAATAGCTATTCTTTTGACAGCTGTTTACATTTTATTTTTTGTTTGAATTATGAGTTTTTTACCGGTGTAATGAAACTTTCGAAACACATCTAATCATCATCAGACTACATCAGAATAGTACGTAAAAAAAGATGACGAGGAAGAGGTTGAAGCCAAACGTTAACTCAGAAGGCAGCACCGATTATAGCAGATGAAACAGTTTCAGTTTTAGTTATATCAACGTCCCCTTTGTAAAGAACTATTTGGGCTTTTTTGGGACGGACCTCGTAATTTTGAACCATGGGTAGATGACGAGGATGATACCTGAGTTGGCACCTCCCCCTCCGCCAGCCACACCATACCAACGGGAGGACGTTCGGCCTGACGGATTTAGCGAGCAACAGACTCCCTTACACGAGGGTAATCCGATTCCCTTACGGCTCACGAGCCGAGACCTTACTACCAGGCCGCTGCGGCCCCGAAGGCAGATGAAAGGGTTCTTAACAAGAATTTGTTGAAGAATGTTCATCCAAGCCAACATACGGTGCAATGAAGCTTCACTATAAGATTTATAGAACAGGAAGACTTTTAAAACTCCCTCTATAATCTTATACGTAGGAAAACATTTGATATTTTATATCGTCATATTAAAAATTGCAAACTTTTATGCGATTATATGAAAAGTAATTTTAAAATGCTGTTTGATTTTGTTTCTATGGAAAATAAAACTACATGAAAGTATTTTTATTTTAATTCATTTGCCTAATTTTTGATATTAATCATCTGTTTGACTTTAAGCAATAGATCGAAACGCATAATAAACGGGTTTTGCATGTAGCAGTTTCTATAGTTAGTTTTTCGTAGCCAGTAATTTAAGAGATAATATTCATTTATCCAGAAAATTTATTTATCCAATTATCATGGAGTTACGGTTGCAATTGGATAAGAAATATTCATAACTTATATTCTTTATACTTTTTTTTATATTTCTTATGATTATCACATATCTCATCATTAGCACGTGATATAAGATATATAAAGAACGTGCGTCAATAAATGGCTTAATTTATCAGTCGTTCATCTTAAGCAACATTAGACAGCATTAGATTCGTTTTTCACTTCCGATTTTAACAATTTGGGAGATAAAAATCTTGAACTTTGTATCTAGCGTGATAATTTTTTCACGTTTCAGGTCACGCTACAAACTTTTCAAGTGAGTAATCAGTTTAAAACTGTGTACTGTTGCAAATTTAATAAAATATATGTGCAATCAATTCGATAATTCAATCAATGGATGTCATTTAATAAAATGTTTTTCAATTGAATGAAATGAAATTTATGATACTAAACGCAGATCAGCTTATCAATTTTTTTTTCTAATTGTGATCTGAAAATTAGCAAATACAAAAAGAACACTAATTAAAAATGTAATCACTGAATATTTATTTATTTTCGTGATCTAAGGTACTTAATTTAATTTCGTGATCTACTACTTAATTTTGCTAGACATTAAAAAGCGAAAAAAAGCACTTTATAAACTTCTCCATTTTAATATTGCATTTATGCAATTCAAAAATAGCTACTTATAGTAATATATACATGCCTTCTCATGAAATCTATTTCTACATCCAGCATTTTGCTATTTCGCATATCTACATAATTTGAAGGAAAAAAAATTAAGAATATTTAACAACAATACTTTACATAGGTTTATTATCATGTCAGAAAATGAGGTTGTTTTGGGAATGAGGTTTTATGGCTTCAAAAAAAAAAAAAAAAATCCGAAGGTGAAAAATAGAAATTTTAATATATCTGTTGGCGAAAAATTGAAGTTTTGTTATCTACACGAGCAGCTCAAGAAATCAACTTCTAATAACGTGTTGCCGTTGCATTTACAAAAACTCTGACTAAAAAAAAAATAAGTTAATGACTACAGCAAATGAAATCTAGAAAAATGTCATTTTGAGCGCGTGATTATATGAAATGAAATAAATGGATAATGTGATATTTTTCCTGAACAATAAATGCGAGACAAAGTTTTTTAGACCGTTTGCAATACTAAAATTAATAATTCAATGAAACCCTTAAAATGAATAAAAATGTGATTTAACTTGCACGAGCATGCTTGGCCGTTCAACAAATTATGTTCCGCCATGATACATTGAAATAGGCATAGCAGATTTCAATGCATCAATCTATTTTTGTTTTCGTTCAATGCATTTCGTTTCAATCTATTTTTGTTTGCACTCACGCTGCCGGCGCCCTGGCGCGCCCTCCACGTGATCTGGACACCCTGGTTTTGGACATGGTCGTTCTTTACCCTGTGTTCTATCTGTAAAGCCGTATTCCAACGATCCGCGATTCTTCAGAGGGGCACGCATTCCCTCCTTAACCCTCTTTTGCGATTTCCTGGGGTTCTTTGATTATTGTCCAGTTTACCTACAAATGTGTGTTGAATTGAGTTGAATCTGTTATTTTATGGCACAAAAGCCATCTTTAGATAAGCTGCACCCTATTTTTGAATTTAAAATGTTTGTATCAATTTACAATAAAATCAAAATATGGAATGTTTACAAAACAAAATGTATAAAAGCCTAAATCTGTGAGTCATGAAAAAGCGTAACAATGATGTAAGGTATGGTGATGTGCTAAAAAGAGTGATTAATTTTTATATATGATTATAAAAACCAATATTTATTATAAAGCTAAGAAGGCCTACGTGCGGGGTTTTAATAGCAACGCTCAATTCAGGTTGAGATCTGTGAAAACATACAAGACGCTGGATAGAAAATTGTGTACACTCCACAAGGATGTGTAAAACAGACATAGGAGACAATGTAAAGAAGCCCCCAGTAAAAGGGGGTTGTGCAAGCGAGTGTATGAGTGTCATCTTCATATGAACTATGAAGTCAGGCTTCGGCCCTCGGATACTCAGGGGTTCATACCCTCAGTAGCTACTGCACCTCTCTTTTCGTATCTCTTAGACTCAATCCAAGGGGGGATAAGCAACAACAAACCCGCGCACTCATTAAAGCGACATTTAAATGCATTTTCCATGTTTATAGTCATTGCTTACAATTACGAGAAAATTTTACAAAATAAGCATCCCAAAATTAAAGCATAATCGTAATATGATATTTTGGATCATATTTCGAATCTCTTATTTTTTTATATCTTTTATTCATAATCCTTTTTTTCCCACAACTTACAGTAAGACAATCTCTTATTTACGCCTCTTTTATCTATGCTAAGTTGTTGCTTTTTTTTCAAAGATTAAGGCATTTATTTATGATATGAATTAATATTATAACTATCATTGAAAAGAAAATTTTAAAAAACAAGCAAAATTTCACAAATTCTTATTTTCACCACCGAACTGGCAGGTTGAAATGTGCGTCTACAACATTTATTTCGAACAATGTTAATAGAGATATTACCGTTTCACGTCATCATTAATTGTAAAACAGTTTACGTCAGGCATGAGTAATATTGAAGGAAAAAGCAATTCACGTATGTTAATTGCTGTTCCGCGTTAGAAAAAGAAAAATAGTTTCCAATTCAGGAGCAAGAATATTAAACGATGCGTTTGTTTTATTCGTGATGCTGTTTATTCTAAACACTTCTGGCGGGAAGGATCAGTCCGGAGTTAGGGGAAATCCAAGTCGGGTCAGACAGAACAAGAATTTTCCTCCGATGGACTCACATCACGTGACATCAGTTTCACATTAAACCGAGCTGCATAGATTATTTATGCAAACAAAAAATTTGTTGTGGCGTCACACCATACATCCATTATTCCCAGTGGATTCTAAAATTAAATTGATGCGACTTACTTGACATGCTAACAATGACCTTACTTAATATTTTTAGATGTAGATCGAAAAGAATAAAATGAAACAATATTTTTTATTGAATAAAGTACTCAAAATATATTTAGACTAGAGATACTTCCTCAAATAAGGTGAGTATTCTGTTATCCATAACTTTTCCTTAAAAAAACCTGAATATTGCAGATTTTTTTTTAATTAAATTAATCTGACTTTTAGCGATATACACGAGATGTAAATATTTCGCATTTAGAATTGATCGAGCAGTATATTAATATCCCGAGTCTGCCTTAATACTTTGAAATCAGAAAATTTTAAATATTTCAATTTTTGGAATTAAATACACGAAAATTATACACGAATTTTTTTTTTAATAATATTAGACGTATTATGAGTTTTTAAATTCACTCGACTCAATTTGTTAGATCTTGGTGGCAATGGTTAACTGATTGATTAATTTGCCAAGGTTTGTTACATTTCAATATCTCACGAAAGACAATGGAGACTTATCATTACAATAGAACAATTATTAAGGAGAACACCTATAACAACACCCTAATCTCCGAAATTCTTTACCCTACCAAAATAAAAAATATATAATGCTACTTTTCATTTGAAATAAAACAATGAATTTCCAAAACAGGAAGAATTTTCAACAAGCAAGGGAAAGAAACTAGTGACATCAAATGTTTATAGATGGCATAAAAAAAAACTGAAAGCAATTGAGATTCTCGCACTTTCCATTAAACGCTAATCTTTACGTCTGTTTAGTATATATTTCATGTCGTAGAGTATAATTTATTTTAGATACGCTAATGTTCCGCTTTGAAACAAAAAAAAATTATTTATATAACCTTGTAATTTTGAAATATGGTTAGTACTATATCATACAAACAAAGATATTTGTAATTAAAAGTTACGAATAACCTAAAGCTACAGTAGAAAGAATTTTAACAATAATTTCATTATGTTTAAATACTCAAATTTAATTCAAATATAATGCATATTATTTTCGCGTCAATTAGTCGAATAATCTTTTGATACAAATTACTGGTTATTAAAAGTTACTAATAACCCATTGTAAGAATACCAGAGACTTTAACAATATCATTATGTTTAAATATCAAAATTCAACACTAACACAATGCATTTCCTTGTCGAATCCGCAAGCCAAATATATTTATCAACAGCAATAATGCTTATCAAATTTGTATCTTCTACTTAATCCATCTTGCTGATCAACTACAGCTAGCTAATAACATGTTTTTGAACAGTGCGCAAAATTTTCAATGCTGATGAGGACGATATCTGAAATGGTAATCAGTCCCCACCCTAACTACCTTTCCTCCAAATATCTGTTCCTTACCGGCGCAATGATAAGTTGACCCCTGGCAAATTGGGATTCGAATTCGAATATCCTGAAGTCCGAATCATATCTCCATGCCACATGTATATATTTTCAAGGACAGAGGACTAATCCTTTCGTAGCGATTGAACTAAATTTATAATAGAATTTTTCGAAATCACGAAATTGCTTATTTTACGCGTCTACTATCATCCGTCTTCACCCAAGCCATTGCACGCTAGAAGTTGATTTATAAACCAATTTTTATAAATCGGATTCTCCATAAATAATGGCAGAATAGACTCGCTCCCTCAACTGAAATTGGGTAAAACGAGCTCAGATACATCTTGTCTATTTTGGATATAGCATTTAATTCATACCATACTGCAAATACTATGTTAATTATAACTGCGGTGATCCCTACCTATGAACTGTGATTCCCCTAACAGAGAATTTTTCTTTTTTGTATTGCTTCTCTTGCAAGAAATAATTTAATGAAACTAGGCTTTTGGTTTCTTTACTTTTTGAAGGGATGACATGAAACTTGTTTTGGAAATGGATTTTTTTAATTTTAATATTAAATCTACCGCAAGCGGTCAAATGCCCGTTTCCCAATTACATTTTATTTCCAACGTGTCAAGTGAAATGCCTTTAGATTTAGTGTTGATAATGTTTCTGAAAAATTTTATATATCTGATTTCCATGCCAAATCTGAAATTTTCTACTTTATCATAATCTTTGCAGAAAAGAGTAAAACCATATTACAGTAAATAATTCAGAATAATTTTTCGGAATTAAAATAACTCAATTATATTATTAAAGGATTTTCTTTAATTTTCTAATAATTAATCTCTGATGATACGGGAATATATTTGATTCGCGCATCAAATTGCCGAATTTTTTATTAGTTAAATCTGCAGTTAAATAAAAGTTTTAAATAATTTAAAACGTAAAAATAGAAATCCTTCAATATCTCAGGGGCCTCCTTATGCTGCTATAGAGATTTGAATAACAGTAAATATCAAAAATGAAAGGTGATCTAACCTGGAAGTTAAATAAATTCATTGACCAAGGGGTTAAAATGAATAATTATATAGTCCTAAGTGTATAATTATGCATCTTATCATTTTTCCAAGCATAAAGGGTTAAAATAATTTAAATTTTTTTACCTATGTCATAGTGAGGCAGTTGGAGGGATTGGCCCCCGTCTAAGGAACAGGTGGGTTGGGGAGGAGGCATAGAAAAAAATGTAAGAATTTGATTGATATTATCGGTTGTACTTAAAAATAATAATTCGTCAATAAAACAAATCTTTTGCAAGAAATATTTGTTACAGTAAATGTGGTAAACTGATGATCATGTATTATTAAATTGTGTGTGTTACAATAAATGTGGTTATCTCGGGGATCATGTATAATGACTGATCTTTACATATAATCACTGGATAAATCACAATTACCTCAACACATAATTTTTTTATTTTATTTGGAACATTCCATTTGTTGTGTACGTAATTTTTCGTTAATACAATTCCTAAAAGATTTATTTTTCAAGAAAATATTTTTATTAGACCTACTTACATAATTAAGATCCGATAAATAGAATATTTCTGCAAAGAAAAGCAATTTCAAAAATACAATTTTCCGTGGGAGAGGGGGGATGTAAAGAAGTTGTAAAATTAACAAAAATGTTACACGTATTAGGAAAGTTTAACATAGACAATTCTACTAGAAGCGCAGGAATACCTTAGTCTCCTGGTATGGAATATGTCTAAGACTATCAGAGATTTAAATAAGTTATTCCGATGCATAAATGAAGCACTTTCTTCTTTAAAAAATGGGATGAATTGAGATTTGAAATTTTTAAAGTTTTTTTTACAGTTTGTCACTTCAATCATATTTGTTTTCATTTATTATTTGTATTTTTTTACGGTACTAATTTTGACAAGCATGCTGAAAATATTTGATATTCATTCATTACGCATTCATTCAGTGGACAAAATATACTTGCAAGAAATAGATCGTAATTCGGTTACCTTAATATGAATGTGGTTTTAAGAATTATAATTCTTAATAATATACTGTTAATACCATTGCAAAATAATTTGAATCCACTAAGTCCTAATGTACAGATGTAAACATACAACCATCAAATGACTTCAAGCCAGCAAATCAACGATCAAATTCAATAGCTAAAAGATAATATGAATAATAAAAATAAAATATAGCTATTCCCACTATTGTAAATCAAATATAATACAGAACAGAATACAGCAATACAGAAATAAAATGAAGTATAAAAGGCGAAATAAAAATAGTGATGACATGTCTGTAGAAAATAATAATAACACAAAAATTAAATTAAAGAATATAAAAAAATTGTAAATTAGGGATTTTTAAATTATCCTAAATGCTGCAAATTCCGATAATATAACATAAATAAATAAAAAAAATCAAGGTGGTGGGGGAGGTCTGAAAACATAAACAAACAAAAGAATCCCAACTTACCCCCTGCATTGCCCTGAGGATACCCGCATTACTCTTAATATACAACACATTATATTCTCGTTTGGCATTTTCTGGCGGTGGAGGTTGTGCCTCCAAATTCACTACAGCCATGTCCACACGGGAAAATCGTTTTCGCAGACGATTTTCCTTATCTCCAGCGTTCTTTTCCGCGATAGAACTTCCCGAAGTCGAACGAAACACACGTTTGAGATTGAGGCGAGCGACGAAATCGCGGCCCGCAAGTTAGTATCACGTGACTAGTCTTTCGTCATCACCCGGAAGTTCGAGTGGAGGACCGACGGCCGAACGAACTCTTCGGCAGCAGACGATATTTTCGCCCGGAGCAGGCCTTGCTTCTCCTTCCCGATCGACCTACAAAGGGGCAAAAGACCCCACTTTTCTTTGGTAGAGAACCGCCAAGGTCACGGGGATTCACCGGCTGAAGGAAAGATGATCCTCAGTGCTTGAGCCAAGAGCGAAAAACCTAATTGCTGATAATATCATCAGATGGCCTTTAAATTCTGAATTTACAGTTAACTCAATTTCGAATCAGCTTTAAAAAGTGATAAATTCAAAATACCATTTGAAAAAAAAGTTGGAAATTGTTATTTTCGGGTAAATATAACTCAAAAATATGTGAAAAAAAATATTAAAAAACCCTTCATGGAATCAAACCGGCTGAGTAAACAATGCGTTTTACTGTTTTAGATTAGGAGTGCCGTCATTGCTTCCGCTGATGGCATTTCTTAATCTTAAGATAAAGAAAACTACTGTGACATCAATATTTACTGCATGCCATCAAACTCTGAAGAAACTGGTTCGATTTCTGATTATTTCATATCATCTCTTCTTTTTTTTAATTTTCTAATCAAAGAACTTTGGATGAGATTGAACAATATTTCTCAAATGTTTTTTTAAAAATCTATTAGCAACAAAAATGGATTAATGAAATAAAAATAAAGAATATTTGAATTTTCAGGCCGTGACATCGTAGCATGTCAAAATTTTATGCTTGATTGCACCAGTCGTCGCATTCTCTGCTTAACGATATGTCACGTAATTTGCGGAAAGAAAAGATTGGAATAAAAGTAAAAACTATTAACTAAAATATGCGGTACTTACAAAAGCTTCCAAAATATTGTTATAGAATTCTAATAATTTTACTACATGCGGTTACACAATTGAAAATCATAGCAAATTACGAACTATTTTTAAAAAACTTATAAAATTTTTTTAAAGATGCAAAGAAATTAAACTGTTATTCTGAAAAAATTGTTCTTATTTTTACTTTCGCTTATATGTAGAGAAAGTATTGTAATCATCAAAAAAATCATTCGAATTCTAAATTCGAATTCTTCATTAAATTCTAAAATTCGTTCGAATTCTTCTCTAATCTTCCCATTGTAGATTTTTCTGAAATCGTAAAACTCATTTTGGAAAAATGTCCGTCCGTCCGTTCATAAGTCGGTCTGTGACAAAGATATTTCAAAAATGCTTTAAACTAGACTCATGGAATTGGATATACCATCTTAACATAAATTTTTTAGATTTCTATTAATTTTATGTTCAAATTTACTCAGAGGCAGTCGTTCTAATATGTTAACATAGTAACTACAAATTGCAGTGAAAAAAATTTTGACAAAATTCGGTGCATAGATTTAAAATTTATTACGGTTCTTTCAACGTCTTTTAAGTTGTGAGCCATATCTAAAAAGGGATTTACCACCTGAACTTTCAAAAAGGTGTGAGCTTAACAGGTTAAATTTATCGATAGAGATTTATGGGATTTTGTGATTACAAGTGTGGATTATATCGAATTTTTGTTTCAATAGTCGGGGGAAAAAATCTGGGTCTAAAACACATGTTCGATTTTTGAGTACTATTAATCGCATGCCAAGGATGATACGATAAAGGCAATGAAAATGATAAATTTGTTCCAAAGCTGAGTATTTTGTGAATATTGTACACCAATTCCATGCAAAAACCATGAGAGAAAATTTTGCAAAGAGCCCCCTCCCGGGTTTATTTTGATGGCAGTAAAAGAATTTTTCGTGTTATAATATACTCCAAAATTCTGGAGGAAATTTTTTTCTCTACTTGATAGTTAAAATCAAAATAAAATTTCGAAAAATCTGTTATTAGTGAGACTGCACGACTAAAGAAATAATTACGTGTCCAATTTAGGTCCAGCGGTCAGTCTCGAACGATTTTTATTGTCTACAAACATTATCATTTTAAAATTTTAATAGCGAAATTATAGCAAATTTCAATACATTATCCAGTAAATTTTTGAATGATTTGAAATTCCAACATTTATACAAGGTAAAATTGACATTAGTAAAATTATTCACCAATCAGTTAGAGCCTTAAGCAAAGAATGTATTGCACGATCGGAAGAGTTCACCCTTCGAATTTCTCCTATTCTTATGTGGCGTTTCGCAATATACACAGGCTGATTTTTTAAAAAAAGTGAACGAAATTACATGATAGATCAGTCATACAACAAGAATAAAAAATCGCATCGGACAGAGGGTCGTAAACGCCTGTAAAGGCCGCTTGAGACACGAGAGGGTGTTGCTATGCAAACACGAGCTAAGAAAACAGAAATTGTCTTCATTCGAGCAGTGGATGCGTTGGGCGTAACATGACTATTAACAAGCACCGCGAAATGTCTGATATGCATTTAATTTACGGCATGGCAAACTGCAATGGACGAGAAGAGTTGAGAATGTATGGGAAAATGTATCCTGCTAAGAAGGTGACTAGCGCTCATTCTTTGCCACGCTGCATCGGCGATTGAGTTCGTTTGACGTGCACAGGCCAGATGCTGATCGCCACTATGATCACCAGACCTGGCTCCATTGGATTTTTTTCCTTACGGGGATTTTTAAAAGGACTTGTGTATGAAACACCTGTTGCAACGCCGGAAGATTTGGTTGGACGAATTATTGTGGCAGCAAGATATGTTCGAGATATACCTGGTATCTTTGAGGAGGTGCACCATGCCAGACACACCGGATATGCCAAGTGTGTCTGGAAAAAACTTTGAGTCTGTAAGCACAATTTTTGGAGTTCCTTAGTTGCATGTGAGTGAGTAATTATCGATAAAATTATCTGTAATGATTTCGTTTCTTCTCTTTGTATTATTTCAGGCACCCTGTAACGTCTCCGGATCGCAGTTGTGCCCATTTGTTCCTGTGTGATTTTTTATCCTTGTTGCATGAATGATCTGCCATATAATTTTGTCCACTTTATTTTAATTACCCTATAGAAAAGAATAAAGGATGCATATATTTCCTAGACTGACAATTTTCAAAACTTTATACAGTTATAGTTTTGGAGTCAATACTACCTACCAAATTTCATTCATTTAGCAGGCTACGTTTTTGAATCATTTTTTTACATAAATATTGGCACGAACTGCAGTTGGTTGTTTCTGCATTTCACCATTGTATACAAATATTCAAATACCCAAAACATATACAGACTAACAGTATCAGATACTCGGTGTCAGTTTTTGTATTTGTATTGGATTAATGTTCTCCTCGATCTCATTCGTTTTCAATTGGGTGATACTAAATCAGTGCAATACAAAGTATTACTTTGATATTGCCTAACTTTTCGTCCTATCTAGACGACGCTATTAGCATGCATGATGTGTTTCATCCCATCGTAATGATGGGCATCCCACTGAAGAATACAGCTTTCTCCTGCAGTGACTTTAATAGTAAGGACTTTCCTTTCCTCTACACATCCACCTGTCAATCACAGCCAAACTCAAAGCCACAGCATATTCCCATCAAAAAATCTTCCGAAGAACCGAAACTCCAATCTAGAATGGACCGCGGTGACCTGGTGGTAAGGTCTCAGCTTCGGAACCGGAATTTATTCAGGTTCGAAACCCGATTCCATAGAAGAATCATCGTGTAAGCGAACCTGGTGCACTTTAAATCCATTGGAGTCAAATTTCCTTTAGCTGGTGGGGTGCGGAAGTTTGGAAAAGGGTGTGTCAGCTCAGGTATCGTCCTCATCATCTGACCGTGGTTCGGAATTACGAGGTTTGTCCCAAAATAACCCTAGTGTTGCTTTAAAAAAAAGAACGTTGCTATAACGGAACTAATCCCAAGCTGGAATAATATCAGTATCGGTCATTAATTTCGGTGCAAGCGAAATAAAATGAACCACCGAGTACGCGGTTGTCAGCAATATCAGGTACAAGAGTATCAGTATTAATCTGTACCTGATACAGTAAATCTAGGAATCAATTCATTTCGATCTACAGTAAATATCTGCTGATTGATGGATTTAAAAAATTAAACAGGAACAACAGTTTGGGTGTACAGATGATTTACTTAAATTATTTCTTATAATTTATCCCGGTTTTGAGGTATCGTGTTCACAGACATAATTCCAATAGAGAAATAATATACTGGAGGTGTTAAAAGAAAATTTATCACAGATCTATAGTTTGGTCAATAAGACCTTATGTCAAATTTCATTCATTTGTTTTGTTTTATCTCGTTTGTTTATTTCAACTAAGCATTCACCATTCGGCTTTGATTTCATCCCAATATTAATGAGCTGAAAGATAAAGGAGGTAAACATAAACAGCTAGCTCCACATGCCCGATGTATGATGGATAAATATGAATGATTGAACGCCGCAATAGAGTAAACGGGAACAAAGATTGAGTTCTAAAGGACACGGTATAGCCAATGTCGTTGGAGGAAGCTTCCATCATCGGTAGGGGGTAGCTGACCCCACACCATTTCTGCCCCCACCAAAGTGGCGAGAACCAACCACCATACCGAAAATGTTTCCTCGCCATGTCTGGGTCGCTCCCTTTGGAATAAACGCAGAAAATGTTTATTTTTGTCTCAGCAATATATAAAAACATTGCCCAAATTTTGAATTTAAATAAAATTTTGGTGAACAAAAAAAATAAAATAAAATGGAAACCAGCATCGGAAAAGAATATCAGAAAGCAACCGCATTTAAGAAAGAACTTCGGAGACATGCTCATGTTGTGTAGTAGTGTCTATTACTCATTGTTTATTACCTCCAAAAGAAATAAAACCATCCAGAAGAGATGATCACGGAATTCTGAAATTAATAGTACTTATTCATTCTCCGTGTCACGGAAAGTAAAATATTAATTGATCAATGCATGAATATGTCTCCTTTTTTTCTTTCCGTGTAAATCTTCTGGGGGGGGGGGAATCGCCAGCACATTTTTTTTTTCGTTACTTGATCACGGCTAAAGATCACGAAGTCAATTCTCAATAGATCACGCTGCATCTTCTAACCTCTATCCATGGACGAAGGTCCAATGAATGAAATCTTCGACTAATCTCTTCAAAAATAAAATATATTGAAAATCCTTGATAAGTTGCTTTTTACGTAATTTTAATTGAAAAAGTACAATGTAATTAATCAAAGAAATTGCTGCAATACGAAATATCTTTTAGATTCATTATCTTTAGAACCATTTTCGAATTTATAGTAAAAAAATTATCGGGTGTTTTTACTTTATCATATACAGTATGCACAAAGTGAAATTAATGTGATTGTCAAGAAAATTCGATGTTAAGATTTTAATGGGGTTTTCCCATTTAATGTGGTCCCATTGATATGAAGCTTTCAAACCAAATTTGCATATTTCTATCCAATTTTGAACGAAAATCCAGTAAAAAGAGATATTTTTACCAATGCGCATGTGAATACGATAAATAATAATAATAAAATACTAAGAGCTATATGGATGAAATATGGAAGATATTTTTTTCTATCAGAAATGTAGATTTATATTGAATTTTAGAACAAATATCTCAAATGTTGATCACCTGTTATCTTGTTTATTCAACTAAACTCAGGAATGATGTGAAGTTTGGACAACTCAAAATGGCTACGAAGTAAATAAATGAAATTCGGTATATCGTTTCGTGGCAAACATTACGGTTCTCTATCACTATTTGGAACCCATCGGTTGAAAGAAAGGAATTGGTTCTAGAATATTACAGTAAACAGGCTATTATTCCATTCTTTTTATAAAAGGCGGTAGAGAATTTGTAAGCAGGTCATAATTGATTAAGATAATTTTTAAAAAATTTAATTACTCGTATTGAAACCCATTTATTTTCCTAAGTCTAATCAATATGTCTGTGCCTATGTTCTTGCAAACGACTTCATTCAGAATAAACAAAATTCAAATACTGATTTGTAAAACGTCGTATGTTGGAAATAGAGCCAATTCAATACAAATCTTATTTCAGATTTAGTTTAGTTATATTAACTTCCCGTTTGAAAGCAGCATTAGGGCTATCTGGGGATGGTCCTCGTAATTTTGAACCGCTGTCGAATGACGAGAACGTCACCTGAGCTGCACCCTCTCTCTCTTCAAGCTTCCACACCACACCAGCGGAGGTTCCTAGACGGATTAAACGTGCATCAGAGCCGTTTACACGACTTTTTTTCAATGGAATTAGGTATCGAACTACCCGTTTTGAACCGAGAACTACCACCATGCTACTGCGGCACTCATTTCTGGGAATAAGATTAATCGGTAAACTTCATTAAAAAATGACATTACGAATTTTTTTATTTAAAAGAGGACAATGAATAAACATTATTAATTGTTTAAATATAACTGTATTCGGGAAAAGAAGAAACAGGGAGATAAAGAATATAATGAAATTTATTTCACAATCATTTAGAGGGGCAAGACATGCAGTTCATTTCAAAATTGTTTTTCAGGCCTGTTGTTGTTGTTGTTATTAATGGCACTTGCCATGGGGTTTTAAGCCAAAAGGAGTGCCTCTTGCTTTGTAAAGTAGCGGACACTAAGGCCAAGAGTACGACTTGGTTATTCTCTCATCACAGTCGCTTGCACAGCCCCTTTTTATGGGGGGAGCACATTCACACACCTCACAGATAGTACACAGAACAATCATGTCCTAACCAGGACTAGAACCCGGGAAGCTCTGATCACGAAGAAGACCTGCTACCTCTCTGCCAGGACGCCGGTTTTTTAAGGCCTTTATCATCCCAGTGCTTCAACTTTCTTCAATACGAAATAGCCAAAGAGAAATTACTTTGTTCGCCAAAACATTTTACTCGAGATTTTGGCGAATTTCCAAGTTTTCAGGTCTCATCGAATCCGAATAATACATTTTTTACTTTCCCGTATGCATAGTTTAGAGAAAATATAGTAATCGTCAAAAAATTCGAACTCGAAATTTGGACAACTCTCCACATTTTAGATCTCCCTGAATTATAAAAACACATTTTTGGGCAAATGTCCGTCTGTTTATCTGAGACAAAGATAATCCCAAAACGTTTTGAACTAGACCGGAGGTCGGCAATCTATTGAAACGAAAGAGCCGAAAGCAACATTTTACCAAATTTTTCTGTTTTTAAAGAGACACTAAAAATTTGCGATTTTATATTATAGCATTTGCTTATATATATTTGATTTTTGATTTAAAATAATGGGCTTTAAATACGGAATTATTTTTATTCATATAAAAAAACAAATATAGGTAGTTGTATCCATGGTGGCATTGGCTTTGTATGCTTTTTAAAAAATGGATTAAATCTGGCTTATAGCCTGTTGTTTTAAGTTTCAAGCACGACTCTATTTGTTAGTTGACTTTTAAATTTACTTTTTATTATATTTATGTAGAAGAACGCTTGCTCAAAATAATATATCGACCCGAAGATAGTCAGAACTCCATATGCCAACTTCTTCGCCTAACTGTAGCATTTTGAATGACTATTCCATGCGTCGAAATGAGGGCCTCAATTCGCGGAATTTCTTTTAACGCTATCCAATTGTGTTGCGCGATGTGCATGGATTTCTAGTCCTCTAACCTTTTCTTGAATTTTGTGAACTTGCCACTGAACAAATCTTTGGTTTTCGAATCTAACAATTGTAATTGAAGCGAAGCAATCCAGTATTAATTCAAAATGACTCAGTGTTGATCTCATTTGTATTTGTGTTGAGAAAATTTACTATGAATGCAATATTACTTTTGTTTATTTTGAATTGCTCGAGGCCCTCAGCGAATCGATTCTTCATGTTTTTTTAAAGTTATTTTAATGCAATTCGTGT
This sequence comes from Argiope argentata, assembly GCA_026289955.1. Taxonomy (NCBI): domain Eukaryota; kingdom Metazoa; phylum Arthropoda; class Arachnida; order Araneae; family Araneidae; genus Argiope; species Argiope argentata. The sequence goes on along the minus strand of JAOUZG010009955.1, from coordinate 4,119,384 downwards.
CAATAATTGAATTAGTCTTAAGACGATATTGCTTCAGATTTTTAAAATTAAGTAGTTTACCGTTCTCTGTGTCTTTAAAAAAGTATTTTTTGAAACAAACTTTTTTTTCAAGCAAGGTGTGTGCTGGGTTGCCGTTTCCTTGTAGTTTTAGATTTAGTTCATTTAGTGGTATATATTCAAGTTGAACTTTTGCAGCCATTTGTCTTCCAATTCGAGATGGTCAATGTTTTTTTTCATTGAAGATTGTTTTTATTTCACTCAAGCACAAAGCAAAACGTTGCAACTCATTACCTCTGCAAAGCTGTCGCATTTACTGCAAAAATAGGTCAGAAAACATGATCACTGAGTCTCAGCTCTAAGGACAAAACAATGGTTCAAATTTATTTCATTACGGTCATGTTAAACGTCGCGATTTGTAATTAACGATTATGTTAATAGAAGCTGTTGAGAGATTAACCCCTCAACAGGTGTATTTTCTTTGCTAACTAATAAGATGACACCTTCTATTTGGGGAGTATTTTCTTATTTTGATTCAAATGATAATACATCGAATACTCGACTAATCTACGTATTCGAAATCATTTTACCATTGAATTATGATCGTTATGAACGGTTTATTTTTTGTTTACAACTATGAAAATTCGATAGATCGATGCACGTGCGGCATACGGGAAAACCAGTTAAGTGGTTAAGTACTCAAAAATATCTTTTCCTTTTTTTTAAAGAGTTTTAATAGTAAATTATCAGTTTTTGATATGAAAGTGGAGAGCCGCATCCTTACATCAAAAGAGCCGCAGGTTGCCGTGCCCCTGAACTATACGATTGAAATTTGGTTTACGGTCTTTATACCGAATTCGTAAACTTCGATCAAATTTTTAGCAAAATCCACTCAAATTAATTCTGTCTATCCATCCATTCGAATATAAGTTAACACGATAAATTATATTCGAATGGTTTCGAATACAACTTATCGAACTTATATTCATATAGTTGAACTCATATTCGAATGGAACACAATAGCTTAAATTCAACTACAAAACGAAGAGAACTAGATGAATAAAAATCCACAAACTCATTTAGCATGTATAGTGCAGACACTTATAAAATTTTGACCCAATTCCAATGAGAGGTTGACCGTCTGTCGGTCTCTACTTTCAGAAACACGTAGTTCAAAAATGCAGTGACTTTAATTTGTCAAATTTTGGTTTCACTCGATTGGGAGAAAAGTACGCCTAAAACGCTAAAATTCTGATGCGTAAAGTTTTTATTCTGGGCACAGTGAATAGGCAATCATTATGACAGAATATAATTTATTTTCCAAAATATTAATATGTATTTAAACACTGAACACGCAACACGAACAAAACGCAGACACTAACAGATCTAACGGAATTCTCCTCTACTCCTATCAGACAAACTTCCCTTTGAAAATTCCCTAAGGGACTATCAGACGGCTGATCAGCATCTTACGGTAAGGAAAATAGATGACCCTTACTTAATACGTCTAAATTCAGTTTGCGGATACTATTAACTCCGTGCCAAAGATTAAGTGCCAAACATTTTGTCAAGGCTGACACGATATATACGGTAATTTTTTTTTAAATCCACGCCAAAGGGTTATATTTTATAGCTATTGTACACCAGTGCCGTTTAGGGCGTTCCCTGGTGTAACTCCTTTATTGGAGATTATGCGAGAAATTTTAGGGGAGACCACTCTCGCTGGTTGATATTATGCTTCTTTGGCTGTAAGCACGGTGACTCAAGCTTTGAATTAGACCGATAAAATTTGTACATAGTCTTCACACTAAATTAAGCCAAATTTTCAAAATTCAATCAAATTTTGGAAAACAACAACAACCCTCCATTCTCCGGCAGTTAATACAAGAGAGTGCGATTGCTACAAAACGTAAAGAGTTAGATTGGTTTAAACATTAGATTAGCATCTGGAGAGATTATTACTAGATTAGCATCTAAAAAGCAGACTTGTATCGAATTTTGCATCCTTCAAGGGATTGACCTTTTGTCTGTTTGTCATTTTTAATCAATGATACAGTGACTTAGATAAAAGAATTTGCTACACGACTTTATGATTTTATACATAACTTTGACCTAAATCGATCGATAAAAAGACGTCCAAAAGTGCATGTTTGATTTTCTCCATTGTATTACGAAATACAAAATACTTATATGCGGGACACTGAAAATAAAAATCTGAGCACTCGAGACATTTACTGCCTTATATGGCTACTCAGCAATTTTATATGAGTAAAGAATGGTTCGATATCTTTATTCGGAAAGAGGTAAGAAATTTTCAAGGAGACGATTCCCGTTGGTTATGATTCATTTTTACTTGGAAATTCGACTTCATGACGCTTTCACAGATGTTACAAAAATGTTGAACATCTATCACATATGCAGCCTTTGCTGTTATAACTACCAAATCTCTTAATTTAGTTGAAAAGAGTAGTATCAAGATCAATACATTGCCTTTTGATGATGCATAAATTCGTGTCATTGGGTGATTACGATTTATTTCTTACTTGCTCGTCATGCATGCTTTGCATGACTTGGTAGAGCACAAAATGATTAAGTTGATATTCGGATATCACAAACGATATGCATGCAATAACTGAAAAATGTTCTGAGCAAACAATTCACCAGTTATTAAAATGTTAGCAGATAGAACTTAACTTTTCGCATGTTTCACCTCTTTCTTTTTTTTTTTATCGGGATGAGGTTCTTGGCGTCAATAAAAATCCGTAGGAGGAAAAAAAAAAACCTGCACGAGCATCTCAAAAACTCAGCTTTTAATAATGTGTTGCCATTTCATTAACAAAAGCTCTGATTAAAAAAAATAATGACTGCAGCAAATAAAACCTAGAAAAATGTCATTTCGAGCACGTGATTATGTGAAATGAAATAAATAGGAAATGTTATATTTTTTTAAACAATCAATTTCGAGACAAATTTTTTTGGATCGTTTGCAGTACTAAAATGACTCATTCATTGAAAGGATTAAAATGAATAGATATATAATTTAACTTGGACGAGCACGTGGTGCTCGGCCGTTCAAGAAATGTTCTGACATGATACATTGAAATATGCATAGCAGATCTCATTTTAATCTTTTTATCAGTCTTACTTCTGTGTCACCACAGTACCGAAAAGCTGTCTTATTCAAATTGGGATCTTGAAACAAAATTAGTCTACGAGGTCATAAAATGAAAAAAAAAAAAAAAAACAATGAATACAAACGGCGAACGGATCCTAAAAATAAGTGGGCTCCAGTCCAAAAGGCAGCTTTTACTGCAACGTTGCCCGTCTCACCCAGCTTCAATTATCAGTAATCGCCTCCATAATCCGCGCGTGCCCATGAGTGAGCACTCGCAAGGATATGATGAGGGAAATGCTGAGCGCGGTGCCTCGCTGGAGGTCGGTCAAGAAATCAAGACCCGTTACACTGGTTGCTATTGTTCTCATATTAAGCCCGATAAGCGGCTGTTTACATTTCGATTTTTCAATCAACAGAACCGTGCTTTTTCCTGTCGATAGAGGCCAGGATGATATCAAAAGGATTGTTTGAAATTAGAAGAGAACGCTACGGTGTGTCCTGTTTTTCACATTTTGTAGGTGTTCAAGAGCGTTTAGAATTAATTTTTTTTAAAATAAAAAAAGCAATCAATGCTTAATTTTTTTTTAATTTTTACATAAAACAGATTTAAAAATTTATATGAAACAAGAATAAATAAATTAAACCTAAACATTTCCTGAAAATGAATATTTTTTGGGGGTGGGAGGAAGTTAAAAAAATTATTAAGCAAAATCCCTTTAATTTAGAAATTATCAAAAGATTTTTCTCAGAAACGTGTAGGTAACTTAAAAATTTATTCTGTAAGTACTTGAACTAGGAAATAAACTATTTGTATTCAGTTTTTAACTATTGCGGTTTCACTGGCAAACAACGTTACTCCCCTCCCCCCCCATCTTTTTTATTGTATTAGGAAGGATTGAAACATATGCCAAATCTTTCAGAATAAATACAATCTTTATTTTATAGTTCAAAATCTGTAATATATATTGAAAAATGCCGTTTTTGAATTTCAAAAAAAAAAAATATGCAAATTTTAATTTATGCGGTTTTTGTAGAAGGATTTCCCCAAAATTTAGAAAATAGCATTTTATAGATGTAAATAGTATTAGAATTTGCAGTTGGATATCAAAATGATGGAAACATCACAAATAAATACAAGAATCTAATAATAAGATGTAGAGCCATCTTTGGCATGTACTCGTAATACAGCTTGGATTCGCTTGGGATAGTTTTAGAATATTTTACTATTCTTAATAGATATTGTGCAAGTTACTGGAGAGATATCGATTCTAGATTGAACTCTTTAAAATAGACGATATAGGTACGATTATATTGAGATCAAGGGACTATGAGAATCAAGGTATACGCTTTACTTCATCCTAGTGTTTATCAAACCATGATTGGACAGGTCCCGCTGCAGGAATAGGTGCATTATCATTCATATTTTTTTCAATCTATCAGCAGAAAATCACGACCCGGCTGCCCATACCATCCACTTCCATGTCTAACAGTTGAAAGAAAATAATCTCTACCCTGTGCTTGTTCAACAATCCTCTAAAAGCCCCGTTTCCATCTTCCGTTGCCTGATGGATATGGTCAAAAATCTGCCATTTGATCCATTGTGCGATTGGTCTTGCCAGCCACCGTCGATCGGGAGCTTCGCGCAAACTGTCGGTAAAATGAACAGGCATCAAAGAGCCTCGGTTTAATCCCAAAAGCGGGAAAAGAGGGCAAAATGTGCCCAACTCAAAGGCCGCCGCACGGACCATGAGAAAAGAGCTAAACAATGAATCTGAAGATATAACTGTATATCATTTATGAAACGACTAGTTTTGTGACCACTGCAGACGAATTTGATTTGCACATATGTGGATAGGGAATTGCTGCTCTGACATAAAAGTTATGTCTATTAAAGTGCCTTCGACTGTAATGATCGACAATGAAGAATTCAGATGCTGATTAAGCACCGCGGTCACTTTAGCTACCGTTGCTTTCTTTTTAAACATTACAATCCTCTTCAAAACTCGTTAGTCTCTCCTTTCCACCATTATTTTGCTTTGCCGATCTTGTCTAGCCGTATTGGGTGTATGTGTTGTCATAACCTCCAGCAACGCTTAATGTAGCAAGTTTATCTCACAATTGCTTCAGTTAGTTGAACTTGTTCATTTTTGTCACTTTGAACGAGTGAGAGCTGATATTTTACGCTTTTGACAAAGATCCAAGACGTATGCAACTTCATTATATCTACATCATGTAATATACTTTTTATAATTAAAACAATGGGTAGTTGGCATTATATATTAATAATAATGAACATATTTTCAAATGTCAGTTTTCTTCACTGATGTTTCCATTATTTTGATAATCACTTGTATATTACGAAAATATAAGTAAATGCAATTTCTCAAAGAATGAACCTAGAAATAAATTCCAAACGATTGTATAGCAGAACTTCGAATAATAATAATAAAAACTATTCAATATCACCTTTTTAAAGCCAAAAATCACCTTTTTAAATAGTCATTTAGCTCTAATAATTTTTGGAAGCATAGGATAATATAAACTATAGTTTGATAAATAAAATAACGGCACAAATTATCAGTAATTTTTTTTCAATATGTAGTGGTATAGGGTCGAAATCCCAGAAATATTAATATTACTTGGTTGGAATTGAAAATTAGTTCATAAATCTAGATTATTGAAACTGAATCAAATTGATATTTCAATAAAACTAGTGCAAATAGTTCCCCTTAATTTTTTTTATTCTCTACAATATATATTTAATCACATGCCATTGATGGACAATAGTTAGAAAAGATAGATCATTTGGTTATTGAATTGGTATCAAATTTAAAATAATTGTAAAGCTTATGTATAATTTCAGCAAATAAGATATCTTATTAACAAATAAGGAATATAATTTATATGTAAATGTTTCTAATTTAATAACTTTTTTTTTTTTACATTTTCTTATTTCATGGAGGAAAAGATTGAGATAAGATATACAAGCCATTTTTTTAATGTCATTTACTCCGAATCAGAACACAAAACGATATTTTCTTAAATCTTGCTCAAATACTTTTCCACTAAATAAATGCAACTAAAAATCACAATTAATTCTCTTATTAAAAAGTGGGAGTGGAATATTATGTAGATTAGTTTGATAATAGATATTTCCTACATTGATTTTTCAACAATGATGCTTTGCTCCAGTTGCATTGTTACTTCAACAATTGCAATGCTCCAGTCAATAAAATAGTGATAGAACTTTCAATCAGTTCCCTATTTTCATCAAATCAGAATGAAAATGTACTCTAAATACAAAACCAATTTTCAACCAAAATAGATAATTTGGATCACTTATTTAAAGTTCACAAATAGTGAGATTTTTGTAATAGAAGAAAATATGACATATTAGAAGAGAAGGTAGAAAAAAATAACGCAAAGTTAACAATGAGATTTATTATCACAGCAGCTTTGAATAATATGGAACATAATTCTAAAGCATAAAGATTTTGTTACATATATTAGTATGTATAAATGTTTAACAAGAGGAAATTTCAAAATATTTTATACAATCACAAACATTTATCCAGAATACAATATAAACACACTGAATGCATTTCATGTTTCCTTATAAACAGTTACTCATACATACTTCATACTTATTGAACTGAAAATATACCAACACAAAATCTTAATTTCTTTGGTTGTGCAACTAAGAAAGCATAGAACCAAACAACTGGCAAATTAAGCTAAAATTTTAGATAAGAAAGTTAAAAATGGGAAAATTTTCATGTTAATATTCCAAAATTCCGGCAAAGTTGAAATATTGTACGAACTGAATGGAAAAAATAATATTAATACCTCCTCACAATACTAGATATAAAACGACTAAAATAACAAAGAAGTGCAATTGAATACAATATAGTGAACTCAAATAAGCTCTAGGATAAATGCATTTATTTTTGTAAAAATGGAATAACTACACCAAGTCTTTATAGACAAATATAAATTTTGATTTATGCCCAAAAAGGGAAAGACCAGACTCCTTAAAATATTCATACTCCCCCATTTAAAGCATTTTTCACACATGGAAAATATTATTTTACTGAATACTAACAACAAAATAATAATAAGGTAACTAATTATACGCAAAAACATATGAATGCTGATTTTTTCTGAAGCCTTAGAGTTGAAAATCAGCAATATTATTTTTAATTCTTTCCATTATTAAAGAATGATTGCATTTTTGATACAAAGTATCTGGAAAATAATTGAAAATAAATGTTAAAGAGCTACTAATTTAACAGACGTTATTATTAGCAGTTTTTATTTATTTATTGAAAAACTTAAAATGTTTTCAAAAAATCAAAAATTGGATTAAATGTGAGGCTTATTAATGACTAGAAAAAAAATTCAATCACAGAAAATGTGAAAGCACAGATTTAATACAAGTATTACTAAAAATGATCTTTAATACTGATCATGCTAATTATCACTTCAGGAATGTTTAAATACAGTTATGAATATTTTAATATCTAAACCAAGAATTTGTGGAACTATAAATATCAAATAAAAAGTGTATACATACACTTTTAAGATTATTGAAAAAGACAATTCATATTTTCATTGAAAATTTCTTCATTTAATAAAAAAGTCAAAATATCAAATGAAAGTTTTAAAAAAACCCACAAAAATTTATTCATATAGTTGTATTAAATCAAATTTATTTTGGGCTTTTTAAATAAGCCAATGTTTTTTACTGACTATGAATAAAATGCTATCCCTCATGGAGTGAATTTTTTCTCAATAATAGGAGCACATTAAAAGGAAAAAAAAAATATTCCACAAAATGCAATGTATCGTATTAAAACTCTTCTCAATATGATTACACATTAAATTAAAAATTAATATTATAAGGCCAGTATACTACTTCAAAATAAAATAAAATAAGGCAACTATGATTTAGAAAAATGTTTTTTCCCCCTTCAAAATATTAATAAAAAAAATATCATGCATGCCTTGACATGCATAATATATTCAAAATATTTGAAAAATATATAAAAAATAATCAAATATTAAGATATAGAGGTGTACTTAAGAAAGATAAAAAAAATAATATAGTATTTACTCTTAATACAAAACCACATGTTCATTAAAAATCAAGAATCTTAAAGAAATGAAGTGCATTTCTCTCATTTTTCATATACATATTTTGTTTTATTTATACATATTAAGTTCAAGGCAAATCATCCTCACAGTTATAACCTTACTGAAAATAAAAGTCTTTAAATGTATATATATATTTACAATCACAATACAAAGGATTAGACCCCTTTTTACCCAAGTAGATCCTCCAATTCACTCTTAGCTAAATTACTAGCTTGTGCAGAGTAGCGTGGAGGTGAAGGAATTAAGGGAATAGATGAAGTAAAGTCTTTAGAACCACTGCTTAGTTGAGAAAGGGTAGGAGTATTTCTGGTACCAATATTTGGCAATAAACTATCCAGCGAGCGCAAATCTAAACTTGCAGGAGAGTTACTTTGAAAAGTAGGTCGTTGAACTTGGTGGGGTGGACTGGATGCTAAGGATGCATACCCTCCGACCAAAGAATTTGGTTGCTGAAAGCCAGAATTCGGTTGTTGAAAACCACCAATAAAAGAATGAGGTTGTTGAAGTGTAGTAGGAGGTCCAAAATTGGATGACCAGTTGTTTGGAATGTAATTTGTGCTTGTAGTTAAGTTGAGAGAGGAGAAAGAGTCCATGGACTTGTTAGTGGAGCCAAGTCCTCGCAAGTTGGATTCAATGAGAGAAGTTGTTGCATCGCGGGATGGAACTAAAGGTTCTCCCTGTCCTTGGTTGTTCCACTTACGTTGCTGGTCCTGATTCCAACTCAAAGTCTTTTTCTCTTCAAGTGACATAGAAGAGGGCTAAAAAAAAAGAGAGAGAGAGGGAGAGAGAGAGAGAGATAATCATGAATTTGGTACAATAAGAATGTAAAATTAACACATATAAAAAAAGATGATGATAATTCAAATTATCAATTTTTTAAAAGAATTTTAAACATTTGATTCAATTTGTCTTTTATTCCTATGTTCAATAAATTGAAATAATTGTAACTGCATAATTTAAATGTAAATGACTAACTACATAACTTAATGTTTGTTGTTTCAGATAAAAGATAAAATTTTTGGAAAATCCAATGAATCAAAGTTTCATAAATAAGTCTTTGGTGAAGAACATTGTTCATCAACTTGCCAAAATCTAATGGCATCTCACCAAATTTTGTAATAAAAATGCTTCAATAACATAAACCACTAAAAATGTGATAACTTTAAACCACTAAAAATTTCCTAATTTTTATTTCATTTGTATTTAATTCTATATTGTAATTTCCTAGCTACGGCAACAGAAATTTTGTTTAATAGTTAGTAATGATTGAAAATAATGGGTCATAACACTTAATGCCTGTTAAAATTTCTCTTTTTTTATGTTAATATTTTTTTTACAAGAAATGTGGGAAAAAGTGTTTTCAATACCATGAATGAATTTGCCTATTCTTTTACGCTGTTCCAAAATTTAAAATTAAATTTTTATCTTCTAATTGATAATTTTCACTGCGTAATTTGATGACATTGCTGTTTTGGAAAGATGATGCCAAATCAAATCAACTAATACTTAATGAAATATTTGAGATATTTATGGACTCCACAAGATTTATGTAAGTAATCACAACCATTTTTAAAATTTATCTATAATCTATACAGTATATTCTGTCTGTGAATAATTTATTTTAATTTAATAATTGAAATGCATGAATCAATAGGGACACCATTATTAAGGAATTAATAATCTGAGGGGGGATTAGAATCTTAAAATCTCTATTTGTCTTATGACAATCTCATGTTATACATTACTTAAATGATAATATACAAGGATTATAAAAGTGCATTTCATATACTTTTGAATAAGCTTTTTCACTTTGTAGCCGACTTCCCATGACATTATTTGGAGTAGAGACTTTCTCATTTTTATTTGTACTTTGATATGATGATAAACCAAGATTTTTAAACATATCATCAACCTATAAAAAAATAAGAAGAATGCGTTATCAATAAAAAAATCCTTCATCATAGTTTTAGTACAAAATTAGCCAAGGAAACTATTATTTCTTATTTAAAAAATAAGGCAGAAGTTACATTCCTAAGAAATATCAGTCACTTACCCCTGGCTTATTTCTCTCCAAACCCAAATCAGGAACAAGACTTTGGCTTCCTGGAACCATTTGGGCCATTTCTAATGTAGAGCTATAAGTACAAAAAAATTAATCGAAACTTAACTGTTTTGAATAAACTGAAAGTAACCATTTAATGAGTTATGTTTTGATAAAACAGTAGGAAAATAATTTTATATTATTTTTAAATGAACACACATACATACAGATTTTATGCATGCAATGCCTTTTCTCAATGTAGGAAGCATTTCATTCTTCTTTTTTTTAATAGTTTAAGGGAAAAAAAACTAATTTCTGATAAGTGTTAAAATATCTATAAAACACCATAACTAACCCATGAAGCAAATAAAATAGGAAATTAGAAAGCAGGGAAAGAAAATTGTTTGAATTCAATCAAAGTATTTACAACTTTAGAAAGGAATTTAATAATTATAACATTTTGATTTTGGTCTATATAGATGCTGAGCACAGGAGAAACTTTGGAATTCTGAAAATAAAGCAATATTTGCTTTGTCAAATAATTGATTTTAAAAAGGTGGAACAATTGAAATTATATATAAACACAATATGTTTTTAAATAAAAGATAACAAAACTTTGAAAACAGTTGTAATTCCTCCAATTAAATTAATTATGTTAAGAAACAATACATAAACTAAATATTTAGAATTAAAAAAAAATTACCTGTGTTCTTGTCGAATGGAATTGAGCTGCTCCAATTTCGTCTTGTGTTCAGCTTCTACAAAACTCACCATTTCCTTCACAACAGTCATGATAGCATTAAACTAAAACAGATATATAATGCTTATCAAAAATTATGAAAGAAAAATAAATAAATAAAAAAGAAAGAAATTTTCATGCATGTTTATATCACTATATTGGTTATATAAAATTAATTTTTTTCTATGAGAAAAATCAAACAACCCTTTTCTTAGTTTTCTTTATCTTATTCATATTTTAGTAGACGCAAAAATTCTCGGTTCAAGAATTTGAAATCAATGAAAGGAAGATAACTTTCAAGGATATTAATCTGTTCAGTAAACATCCTCATAACAAACATTAAAACCATATAAAATATTTCAAAAAAAAAAATTCCCCCTTTTTTATAGCAAAATTAACCTTTGTCTACCTTAAAGAAAAAGGTAAAAATCAAAAAACATTGTTATGAAGTCATTAATAAATTTTTTAAAAAATGGTAAAAATATTGGTAAATGGTAAAATATAACGACTAAATGATCTTCAATTTTAAAACATATTTAGTTCAATATGTATTTCAAATAAAACCATTTCTTTTAAGTTGAAACAATGTTTATTCTAAAAATGCAAATGAAATATAAATACTGGCATTTTTATTTTTGGATAAACTATATTTTTTACATAAGAAAAGTATTCTTAAAAATTTTCAATAATTACAAATAATTTCATTCTATTTAATTAGTAAATCATGTGTATTTTGTAATCAACTAAACTCTAATTTATTACTTATTTCAGTAACAAATCAAAAAGTAACTTAATAAATAAATTTTTTATTACTATTTTAATGCAGAAATTATAGACAAAAAAATAATAATTGGTTAGCAATATTTGGATTAAAGACTAGTTTTTAGCACCCCAACTAAACGAAATAGCACCTCAAATAATCCAAATTTAAATTAAAACAAACAGAAATTTCATCCAATTGTAATATTGTTTTCTTCCTCTTAATTACTGTAATTAAGTCTTTTTTTTATGAATAAATGCATTCAGCTTATAAAGCTTCATTATTTTGTGAAACATATGTTCAAGTTAATATCTACCTTTATACTTTCTTTTCCTTTCAATATGTATAAAAGTAACTTACTTTTATAAATATTGAAAATAGGGGTAATAAAGTCTATAAATAAATACTCAATGATATGTTCAAACTAATTCCCTGGAAAAATACATATAAAACATATCAAAGAGAAATATTTATGTTTTAATTACTTGCTCAACTTAATCTCATATTAATTTTTCTATAAATAAAGCAATAACTCATACTTTCAGCAAAAGAATTTTTTATTCTTTATTATAAAAACCTATCGATATATAAATTAATTTTAATGACATTCAATAAATTGGTTTTAAAAACTGAAAAAAAAATGAATTAATAGAAGACAATATGATAACATACTTGATTCAAAGTTAAGCCATTTTCTATAGATAAAGGCATAAGGAATGGGATAATTTTAGTTGCCATAATTTCTTTTGTGATGCCTAATTTCTTGTGTGACATTGTTAACTTCAAAATACCTGTTTAAGAAAGTAGAAACTAAGAATAATCAATAAAAAATTAATTTAAAAAGAAAAGGCATTAATTATCTAGTACATTAACAAAATTAGCAATTTATTCAACCATCTCAAGTAACTTTTCATAGATAATCCATTTAGGTTTCATAACAATCAATCTGTGGTTTTAAAAATAATAGTTAATTAAAATATTATATAGATAGAATAATAGCAGCAAAATCACTAATAATATATTCAAATTACAAATGTTTGCATGCATTAAGTAACACTTTCCATGGAAGAGACATTAAAGCTTACATAATTTTGAAATGCTTTATCTTCAAGAAGAAGTAAATTTGTTTCATTAAGGCAAATACAAGATCAATTAATTAAAAACACCTGTACTCTCTTTAAAGATAAGATTCTAAATATGTATAGAGAATCAAAGCTGATCAAAATTCCCAATAAATGCAGTTATAAAAAAATCACATTTCCTTCTATTTTATATAATATGTTAAACTAATTTCAGTTCTAATTAATTTCTAAAGTTATGTTTTAATTTAGCCCATAGTAACTTCAATCTAAACTATTCTCTTATTTCCCGATCCCATTCCATTTTTACTATTTAATCAATGCAACAAAAGCTCCATAAAAATGCTTTAGTCAGCAGTTCCCACACTCTTAACAGATCCTTTTAAAAGTTCCCTTATCTGTGGCCGATGCAGGTAAAAAATCTCCATCGGAATCTCATGGTATATACAACGATAGATAAGTATTTCCCCTCTCTTTATGCTCTTGTCTTACGTTGTGAGCGAATGCGCCTTGTGTGCACCTCTTGCAAATAGATCATGCCTCCCAGAAAGATAATAAAATAAAAATTCAACCTGTCCTTTCCCTCTGCTTCAAACAAAACTTATTTTGTTACATATACCTTGTGCGGTATAAATTCGTGCAAAATTTTAAAAATCATAAAAAAAGTAATGCTCGAAAAAAATTGCAGTTTACTGGAATATGTTTCTTATTTCCATTTAAAAAGTGCATTTAAAAATGACCGATAGATGGCACTTACACGTCATACCGAAATGGTTTATGCAAATCAGCATAGCTTTAAAACAAAAGGCTGAAATGGATCGGTCATTCGACGCCAGCAGCATGCTACCGCTACTGAATCGAGTATTAGTAGTTAAACTGTCCCATAAGAAGGGGAATCCGCATCTAAAGCAATGCGACAGTTATGAACGGTGAAAGGAATTAAGGCGAAGAAAAATCCAATTTCTTTGAATAGGATATTGAATTTAGTTCGCCGTTTTGAGGAAATGGGAAGATTAGAGCATCGTCCCCGAAGAGGCAGATCATCCGTCAGCGCTGATAACGGCACTGTTGTCCGAAGGGTATGAGAAATGTGGCAGCAGAGACTTCGACGGGGAAGCAGGTAAAGTAACAGGAATTCCAGAAAGCTTTATCCGACGGATTCTGCACCAAATCTTGAAACTGCATCTGTACAAGATAGAGGCACTTTACCAATTGTTGCCAGCAGTTTGCTATAAAAGACAAGACTTTGCAACATGGGCGCTCGCACAAATGGAACGTGACCCAGAATTGTTACTGAACATCATGTGGACAGATGAAGCCCACTCGTTGCAAGGTGACGTCAATATGCAAAACAGACGTATCCGGGCGACATCAAACCTTCGTGCGTACTCGACCAAACCATCACATTCTCCGCATGTGACTGTTGCTGCAATGAATCTTTTTGAAAGACGGCTGTCCTGTATCCGGTTTGTAAACTTGTTCCGTCAATGCAGAACGCTATCTTAGGCTTTTGCGAGTTCAGGATATGCTTGCTTTGCAGCAAAGACGAAAGACGGTGAAAGAAAATCTTCCTTCATCTTCATGCAGTATGATGTCCAGCCCCACTATACAAGTTCCGATAAGACGTTCTTCCTAGACACATTCACTGAGGACAGAGTGATAAACGAGCATATAAGAATGAGTGGCCCTCACTATCGCCAGATCTTACTCCAGTGGACTCTTGGTTGTGGGGATACCTGAAGTCTCGTGTCTACCAAGGTTCTCCAGCCACTTTGATGGAACTTAAAGATGCCATTCAATTGGTCGTTGGTGACATCCATGCCGACATGTAACACGCAGTTGTAATAGGCGTAGTTACGAGCCTCAATTGCTTAATAACTTGTGGTGGCAGTCATGGTGAGCATATTTTGCTTTAAAATCCAATGTGTTATGAAATTACTGTTCTCTGTTTTTTCTGCTTTGCATATACCGTCTCGGTATGACGAGTGAGCGCCATCAATCGGTCATTTTTAAATAGATTTTTTAATGGAAATAAGAAAATTCGAAGGCCCTCTAAGCATATTCCAGCAAACCGCAATTTTTTTTAGCATTACTTTTTATGACTGTGATTTTTCGAAGTTGGCACGAATTTATGCCACACCCGGTATATGTAATACATACTATTCTTGTTTGAAAGCAGAAGAAAGTTTCGAAGAAATAGATGATACTGAGTTTTTAAGTTCGTTTTATTGCATCCCTGGAGTCACGCATATGTACAAAGAGGAAACAACAAGTACATCACCAAAAGACACAACACAAAATGAGGAAATGCAGATAAAAATTTTATCCCAGTGAACATATACCCTGAAATTTTAATAGGAAATTTTGATACATGTCACTCAAGTAAGGGTATCACAGCGATCTTTAAAAGGAATGCGCTTTGATGGGCAGTATTTTATCCATTCACTTGGAGTGTAGGAACATGTTGACTTTTAGCCAATTCAGCTATTTTACAAAGCTTCTGTTGAGTTAATTAAATAGAAAAAGTTTAATGGAATCAGGAAATAAGAGAATATTTTAGAACGAAGTTACTATGGCCTAAATTAAGATAAATTTTTGGAATTTAACTAGGGTTTAATTCTGATTTTTAAAATATAATTATATATATATATATATATAGTCATCTACTTTTGATAAAGATTCTATAGCAATAGTCTATTGTAAATCTATAAAACTTATAACTAACCCAAAAAAGAGGAAATAATGGAGCAAATTTTTTTAGTATAGCTTACCTAAAACACCCATTAGAACAGCTGGTTCTTTAGATGGTATTTGAGGAAGGAAAGGAAGAATTTCATCCAGAACTAACCATTTGTCTAAATGTTCAAGAAGTTTCCCAATGCAAACAAGACAATTTACACGTACCTATAATTAATCTTTAATATTAGCATATATTGACAATCCATAAAAAAGTCTATGAAATAAGCAAATAGAATACATTTCCTAAAATAATTTTCTGTTTTAAATGATGTCATAATTAGAGATATTTATTCTTTTCCATACATGAAATTTTTTTAATTGACTGTGAAAATAGCAATTAAAGTAATTCACTTTTCTAACATATCTAATATTTATTCAGTAACTTTCTAGTTAATCAAATGGGAATTATTTTAAAAACTTCTAAAATTTCACAACCAAAAAACATGTATTAGATATAAAAAGAATAATTGGGAAAGCAAGGGTGCTAGGTTATGGCCAGCATTGATGAATGCTTAACATTGAAATGATTCCCTCACCATTGACTTTCCAGTCTAAATATAGCCACACTAGTGCTTGAAGTAAATGATTCAGAAAGTTTTGAAAAATTGGCAGAAATGATGAAAAAAAGTTTTCAGATATGAAGAAAAGGAGGCATGGAAGTTGGATAAATGATGTATTGGAACAATTTCAAAAAAACTGTAGAAACCATGTTGTAGTCTAATATTGATTTGACCTCACAGACAATATGGAAATTAACAACTTACAATGGTTTTAGAACAAAATATAAATCAAAGACATGAATATGTTATGTCTTTCAATAACTTACCAAAATATTTAAATTGTTTTTTAAATGAGAAAATTAAAAATGACTAATGTACCAACTACTACCTACTTTATACTGTACATTGATATTTTCTTTCAAAGCAGTATAGAAAATACAATTTATGCATTATTTACGATTTTCCCAAGATTTGTTAAGCAATGAAGCAAGCCAAATTCAGCTAATGAACTTCTATGGACAGACAGCATGTTACTATTGCTCAAAAATATTAGGACAGAAAGATACAAATAAAATTACTGATTTATTTGAAAGAGCAATGTATATGTAATAAACTATTAATAAATACATATTGATAAACCAATTTTAATCGGAAATTCAATTTTAAGCAACGAATGTAAGTTCAGCTTACGAAGATAATTTTATATTCATTCTATACTTAAAACATTTCAGAATTACCACTGAAATTAAATTCAAAACAGTGATACATATTCATGGATTAATAGGAAAAGTCGTTCTCTAAAATGGTTTCTCCTTCCAGACTTGTTTAATTATTTGGGATTGTTTTATAAAAACAGTTTTTACAAATGTAAAACAAAATTTTCAACAATCAAAATACAAAAATTGCAACAAAAATCTTTGAGGAAAATAATGTGATTAATATCTAAAATTATTATTTTTAGAATTGATATTTGTTTAATGAAACATGCAAAAATTAGAATTAAGCCTGTAATACAAACATTGTAATAAATACTGTACTGAAAATGAAATCCTAAGTTGAAAATTCTATTCAAAAGCTAGGATTGGATAATGATTTAATGCACAATATATCAAAAAGAACATTGTTAACCTTTGTAATTGAGTGGCATGTTTAATCCCTTAAATGTTTATTACACATAACATACTCTTTTCAGCCTACCATCTTGTCTTTGCAAAGTGGTCAGGTTAACTATAAAAACCCTTTGCTGCATATTTGTGAGTTGAAAATGGAACCATCTATTTGAATTTTCTATTGTATAGGAAGTTTCAGAATTTCCACATACAATCGAATTCTTTAGCATTTTAACTTCATGAATGGGTATTAGTTTCTATTCTGCAATTCTGGATTTGATAGATTTATGGATATAAACAAATGGATCACTAAAAGTACCCACATAATTTAAAAGCTTCCAGTAATTCCTTTGATTTTTTCATTAGCGGAATATGGGAAAGTGCATTCAGCTAATTATTGCAGGAAATAATGATGAAATATTTCTGAAAATATCTTATAGAAGTCTTGGTGTTTGTGTTGGGAATATATCAAGCCTCATTTTGTTAGTTATGAATAATAGACTATTTTACCTAAGATAAATGAAATGATAGGGATTTTAGTAATAACAGCAGATATAAAAGTTAATTTTCCTAGACACAGAAGAATAGAATTATAACATGCCATTAGATATTCATTCAGAGCCTATAACTAGTTAGTTTTCTGAAATAAATGACACTAAGGATGAACTACTACGTGCGAACTGTCGAGACTGGAAATTTAAATTTCATTATGTACAGATTATTATATTTTTTGTGTGTGTAAATTAAGCTTAGTATCGAAAAATGCACCAGTCCAAGGCAAAAACTCCACTTTAGGGAATTCAGTCCCACAATGGTGCTTTGTTTTCTGTGTGCTAATCCTAAAGGCATCAATTCAAAATTTTGAATTTATCAAAAATAAATTTCCATTGCTTGGTAAATGCAATAGATAGACATATTATAATTTTTATAATGAAATAAATTTATGTTACAGTTATATGAAAAACAACTGTGTGATTCAATTTAACAATACATTATTGTTTTACTGTATATGCCTTATACTTTTTCAACCAGTATTAAAATGCAATGAATTATAAAACTGATAGAGCTAGCTTGGCATGTATAACATGAATTAAGTTCATTACACAAAACAAATCAAATGCTTACTGAAAGATAACTAGTAGAAATACACAATTTCTTGATGCGAGGTAAAAGAGCATTTTTCATAGCTGAGTATTCAATGAGGCTAGCAAACTTAGGAATGATACTCAAGCAAAGTTCCTGTTAAAATAAATAAAATATTATTCCAAAACAAGTAAAAATTTTCTTAAGAGGAAAAAAAGAAAGACCAATCAACAAAATTATTACTTGTATTTGCTGAGCATCAGATTCAAGAGCTCTGTAGACCATAGGTAAAACATGATTAGCAATTACTGTTTGTGGACATTTTGATAACAGCAACTCCATCTTTTGCATAAAGATTAATGTAATCTGAAACAATGGAAAAGCATTTAACAATTTTTGTTTTATTACTAATGGAAAACAAAATACATTATTCATCCTATGAAACATATATTTTTACACAATGTTTAACTTGAAAGGAAATATTTTGACCAATTTGTTTATTTTCCTTCTTTATGATTAAACAAACATTGAAAATAAGAAAAAGTTTCTAAAATTTAATATTATATATATAAGATTCATATTTCATAAAAAAGATATTAATTACTGTTCACTATAAATATTAGATAACAGATAATGACTTTATTTACCTGAAAAAAAATCATAAATATAAAAAAAAAGGTAAATAGAAGAAAATGAAATGATTTTGGAAAGTATGAACTGTCATTTTAGTACATTTTTTCAAATAAAGAAAATATATAATTGTTACAAAAACTCTGTCAAGAACAATGAGAGGATGCAGATAAAATGCAGACTTTATTTTCTAGGAAACATATATTAAAAACACACAGCAAATAAAAGCTATTCAATCTGCTAATTATGGGTAACAGCAAAGCTCTTGTTAGAATGCACACCAAAAAGAAAAGACATTTTCCCAAGCCAAGCCAACTATTTCAGCTCTCTCCCTCCTCGCATGCCACACCTTACATAGTGTCTGTCTAAAGTGAATGAGGCAAATGCAGAAGCACCATGAACACTCCAGGCGAGTGTGGAGATTTCTCCCACGTTCCCAAGGAGCAAATCTTTATTTCTTATTTTCTCAACACATTCTAACATGTAGTAAAAATTGTCAGTGACCTCATTATATTGCCAACACACCTACTCACCAATTTAAGCAAATATAATGATCTTCTGTTGAAAATACCATTAGAAAAGTCTTTTCTCGCTGCTGTGGGATTCCATTACAAATAATTTTTATATAATTAATCTATTTACAAATATTTACATCTAATTTATAAAAAATTCATGATAATATTCAGCTATGATTCTGCCAAAGCATATATGGTATGGACATATTCATATAAATACTATGCAAAGATTTTTAGAAAAAAGCTATCTCTTTTACTCCATAAAATTCTACTCACTTGAACTGGTTCTTGTAATCGAAATAAAGGAACCATATCAGGGAGAATAAGGGACTGAAATTCTTCTTTTGTTACATCTTCAGCAACAAGCAGCACATTAGGAAGAACAAATGGTACCATTTCTGGTGTGTGATATTCTTTAGAAAGACAAGGAATAATCCGATGAAGATTCACTCTCTAAAATATAATTTTTTCATAAGTAAGATGGCAGAAATTATTTCAAGAATGAAAATTGTAAAAAAACACAATTATAAAAAAAATCAACTTTCCAAAGAAAATACTAAACATGGAGTATTACAATCACAGGTTTATTTTTTTAAAAAAATGCCTTTAAAATAATACACACCTTGGGCATTTTCGCTATTATCTGAGGGAGACCTTTATAAAATTGTGATTTCTGCAAATTATCCCATTGATATAATGAATCCAAATACTGAAGAGTTTTAACACCAACATCTTCAAACATGGGCAACTACAAAATAAATAATTATTTAAGAAAAAACTTTTAAACAAGTTTTTTTATATAGAGAGGCAAGAAACTGCACAGCATACGAAATAAATTACCTTTGATGTTTGGAAAGCATCAGGTCGTAATTCAGCAGTACAATTTAGAAGCATCTTAACATGCTCTCGACTTTCCTGAGGCATGTTTGAAAGAGCATTTGGTGAAAGCATTTTCAGCTGTTGGAAAATATTAATCTATTTTAAAATTAAAAATCACTTAAGAGCAAAACCATCTAATACCAAACACACACTAAATAAATAAAATAATCGAATGAATGTTGATTTTAAAGTATGTGAAAATATAACAGCAAGGTAAATAAAAAAATAAAAATATTCTTACAATACAAAAAACAACAACAATCTTTTGGAGCTCTCCAAAGCTATAAGACTTCTAAGGCAATTGATATTTGATAATCCAGCTGTATTTACAGAAGAGTAATTATTATCAAATTATACCAATACTATCAAATATTCAGACTTAAAACCATACTAGAGGGTACCCACCCCTTCTCTAAAAATATATTTTAAAAGAATTAAACACTAAATTAAAAAGGTCTTAATATAATTCTAATAATAAAATATACTTGAAAAATATTTCACCTGATTGTAGTTATTCTTAATGGAAGTCATGCTACAACCAGAATTCAAAAGCAGAGATTTTCCTTGATTATGGACAGCATAAAATAGAAGACCCAAAGAAAACATGTCACTGGCAAAATTGCTGGAGCTTCCCAAAAGACGTTCAGGAGCAACATAATTTAGGTTAGGAAGGCAGGGTGGAGGCAGATCTATGTTGATCTCTCCCAAACTAAATTGGTCATTCTAATATAAGAGAAAAGAGATGAAAAGAATATTGAGCAAATTATAATTTCATTTGAAATAAACTACGAAATATTTAATAGAATAATAATAATAAACAAAAACTTAACCAAAAGGAAACCATCTGTGGTTGCAAAGATATTTTTTTTTTTATGAATTATTCATGCCTTTTTCCTCAATAGTAAATTCAAGTAGAAATCCAAACTACAGTTGGACCATGATTTAATGAACCCCTATTCATCAAATTTCATAACATCAGGAATTTTTGTTTATCACTGATTAAAATGAGAGCAAAACCTGCTATTTAAATAACAATACACCCTGAATATACAAATTATTCTAACAGTCAAAAGACATTTTTAAAAATAAATTTGGCTTAGAAAACAAATATTGGCTTTTTTTTAAATGTCTAAAGTATCAATGTAGTTTGGAACAGATGAGTAATGAGTGTTAACCTATCAAGTGAGTTTCCTATAGGTAGGATAGGAAACCACTTTCTTATCTCTATTGCCTCTACAATGTAGTGAAATGAGATGTAATGGTTGCTCAATTTTGCTGAGCATTTTATTTTTGAAACATTTGATCATAACAAATTAATGAAAAAAAAAATGCTTTTCTTTTAGTGAAAAGCTTAATATTTTACATAAATTCGACAAGCACATTGAATCATAAAATAACGTTGCTGGACATTATCGAAACATTTAAACCATAACTTATTATTAAAAAAGAAAGTTAAAAATAAATTTAAAACCCTTTTTAAGTTTATAATTGAATTTAATGGTTTGAGAAACGAAGTTAAGCCTTCCATCTAGTGGATTATTTTTATATTGTATTAGCATAGTAATTATATATTGTATTTGCATATATATATATATATATATATATAATTCTCAGTAATTTATAACAAATATAAAAAGCTCTAACTTGATCTTTTTAAGAATATACACTCATCAAGAAGGACTTATATAACACAATATCAAATAGTTAATAAAAAAATTTTAGTTTACAAATTTATTCAAGTAATTTTTTTTATTGAAAATTGATAATCGAAGGCTTATTTTAAAGTCACAAACTAACCTGAAAGTCAGGATTTTTTTCCAACTGAATGCAGAAATCAAACCCTGCTAATTTCCATGCTCCACTTTGATTCACAAGAATTGATTCTGGATTTATATTCCCATGGATCATTTTCACATCATTATGCAAAAAGGCTAAACCCTCAGTCAACTGTTAAAATATAACAGGTTAAAGCTTTAGTACTCATGATTCATAGTAACTTTAAAAAACACACACATTTTTTAACAATAATAACTATTAAGTTTCATAATTGTAATAAATTAGACATAAATACCTGAAGAAATCCATATTTTATTTCAACATCAAATAGCTCAAAATTCTTTAGAGCTTTAGGAGGAGGAACTGGCATGTTTTCTGTACACCCTAATATATTTGCTAAGCTTGCAAACACAGGTTCTGTAGCAAATGCTAAACTTTCTCTGAAAACATGTAATGATGGTATAATTCAATTAAAAAAACTCCAGCATGATAAGATTATAACAACAACAATGCTCAAATGAAAAAAAAGATTATTTTAATAGACTAGTATAAAAAAATTTAACAAACAAACTACAAATAAATATTAGGATAAAATCATAAAATATTAATGCAAAACATTTTTAGCTAAGTAATTCAAACTTTGCAGTCATAAATACAATTTACACTTTAATTTCAAAACTCATGTCCTTGTAAAATATAAATAAAAAAGAAGTGGTGGAAAAATATTACAGGTTGGATAATGTTTTTAAAAATTTGTTCTTAAGTTAGTAAGTAATAAATTAAATTAAGCTAGTAATATAAATCTTACCTAGATTCTTCTAGTGCTTGTTGAACAGTCAATATGCTAGGATGCCTAAGTCTAGTTAACCTTGCAATACCATTTTTTAAAATTGTTAATATGGTTTCACGCTCATGCTTAGAATATCGATCTAATAATTTCTTTTCCAATACAAAAACTGCACCTTCCTGTAATATAAATAATCCACAAATGTAGCATAAACAATGTATCAAAAATTTATTGGTAATGTTTCCATGACAACAGTTTTGAAAACATGACAGAAACAATTTCTTATTCAATAACAATGGTATATTACAAACAGCATTATTTTTAACTCTATAGTAGAACAAAAGCTCATATGATTAGACTAAATAGCTTTAACACTTAGCTCAGATTGTTCAGCTCAAAACAGGGGCAGGTTATCAGCTAAATAAAAAGGGAAATTATATTTTAAAAGTAAACTAAAATTAAGATTCTTTGCTGATTTGAAGGATGGGTAACATAGCAATTGAACATGAAAGTTTGAACCTCTGGTCCTAGCAAATGATTAAGGCATTAGCATACCAATAAAACTAATTAACAAATGGCTTGCTTAAGTGGATTTATGTCCTTTTAATTGTGTAAAAAATATTTACAAAAGAAATTGGGAAAAAAATACCACAAAAGAAAAGAGAAAAGAAATTGGAAATTAAAGATTAATACCAAAGGAAAAATGTATATTAAAAAATATTTTAGCACAATTAATCCAAGATCTAGCAGCACTTTAAAACAAATATTGGAAGATAAAATTTTTTTAAGATAAAATTTAATTAGGTACAGGGCAATTACCATATAATTTTCAATATAAACTTATTCAGGCATAAACTGAGTGTGTATTTTTTCTTTTAAAATTTACCAAAAACTCAATATTTATATACATGTTGAAACAAGATTTTCAAAAAAGCATGTGATTTTCCAACATGTTTCATGAGGGTGAAGGTATTTCCAAACAGATTAAATATTTTGCAATCAAGTCGCTTAAAATTAAATCATCAATCACGAACAATGACCGCTTTAACACTTGTTACTTTATCTGAAGATAGCATATTTTTCATCCTTCATTTGCAAGGTTGTATACAATCTGAACAAATCTAATTTTCTGTATATATATATCAGCACAACCTTTTCAGGATGAGGAGCCAAAATATGAAAAAGGATCATGTTGAGGGCCAAAGCAGAACGTGAATGTTGAAACATGTTATAAATGTGAAAACATTGTTTTTTTTATGGCAATACGCATGAATTAGAATTATTATTTTATTCTTGCATACATCATGCAATAAATAAATGAATAAAATGCAAACATTACAGACATGATTAAAATACTTTATTTTTAAAAAAAGGTTTCTGCTAATAAGATAGCAAACTTGAAATAGATTAATAGAGGAAAATATTTTGGTAACTATACATAGAACAATTTTGAGAAAAAATTACTTATCAAAATTAGAAAAAATTAATGAGATGGTTGGGACAAAATATTTGAAGTTATTGATTCGATGTTGAGATTAAGATTGGTTGTGGCAATATGTAGAACAGAAGAAAGGTTCTCCTCTGCTATACTATTTCTTATTTTTTGATTTGTTTAAATTCATTAGTGAGAAAGTTTGCTCACAAATGTAAGTGCTGCCAAGAAAGTTGCACATGCTGCTGCATTTTGCTTTAAGCACGAAAATTCCTTAGATAAGTCTTTATAAAATTCTAATATAGGTTTTCCTTTGAACTGATTTTTGAAAAAAATTAGAATTCTGTAAATAAATTAAGACTAGCTTGCATACTCTCAGCCACTAGATTTACATCAACAGAAAATGGAGAAGAAAATACATCAACCTTTGTTCGACACTTTTCAAAATCTGAAAATCAATCATCAAATGCATTAAGTAAGTTTTGAATTAGATCCGCAAACTACATTTTCATGTGTGGAAATTTTTCACATCCATTAGCTTTTTCTATATGAAAACTCGTATTTGCAGGTATCTGTGAAAGGAACAAACTGAAAAGCCGCATAATAAAAGTAATAAAACTTAATGAACAACTGTAAATTATTTATTCTGGTGTAGAATCGTTTTCGTATCATATTTTTTCTCTCTTTGTTTGAAAAAGTCTCATTTATTTTAAATTGTCTTATTTTATTAACATTTGAAGGCCATAGGTTGTGCATCCCTGATATATATAGTAAAGTGGAATTTTAGATCACATTTTGTTTCAATTATTTAAGTCAATATATTTATGCATAGCTTTAAAAGCATATTAAAATTCTATGATACCTTAAAAATAAAATAAAAAACTTCACACAATACCTCAATTTTTATATCTAAAGAAGAAAATAATGAAGATGCATTATTTTATTAAAAGACAACAACAAAAGTACAAGAAAAAAAAGCAAGGTTTCTAAGCTAAAAATTTAGTGAAATACTCAATGAATAGTAAGATTAAAAATCATTTACTCTAAGCAGTGTACTGATAGATTTGTCATTTAAAACAATGAAGAGAAAATGACTTTCCAAAATAAGTAAATCTAAAACCTACATCTCAAATTTTTTTTGGAGATTTAGGATCATCTCTATCTTTATTAAAAATTTAATGACAAGATAGAAAGAAAGAAATGAATAGAAAGCTATTTATTGCACACCATAATTAAGTTTATCCCTTCCATTAACAAATAACAATATAGAGATTCAATTTTGTTAAAACTATTAATGTTTATAAACTTACGGTACTAAAAAACATTTTTTTAGATAATATGTTTATTCAAAAATAATATGAATTACAATAATTACTTCTTTTGTAGATTTTTTTATGCCTTTGTAAACTTTCCATAAAAGAGCAGGGCCAGCACTTGCCACATGCTCAACAATTTCATATTCACGGGTGACAGGATTGCCAGGCAGAACTGTACTGAAGTTAGAAACAGTGCTTTTAATACGATTTAACATCTCCATAATGGCTGAAAAAAGGGAAAAATTCATAATAATTATATTAATTTAGAATACACTTTTCAACAGAGTAGTAATCACCTTAAAGAAAAGGAAAGAAAGAAAAAAAAAACTTAGTATTATTGAGTTTTAAGGCACAAAACAATGGTATTGGAGTTTAAAATATGCAATAAAACTTCAATCATAATTCTAAAGCATCAATAAACAATATTAAAATACTTTCAACAATAAAATATAAGCACTAAACAAATAACTTAATTTGACAAATTGTAGTGAAAATGTTCTTTAATAAAAGCAATGATTAAATGCAAAAGGAAGGTCAAGTTAAGATCTGGACTTTTTTTTTATATAGCATGAATCAAAATGTTTTCATACGAACTAATTGAATCAAAAATGATTTTACAAAGTTTTTTCAATGCTCATTTTTATTTCTAGAACAAATGACAAAATAATCACAAAGAATTTACTTTACATACTATTGAAGAATATTATCTAAGACAGTTTTCTTTTTAATACTAAAGTATCAGCTTTAATATAAAGTATTTAAATGATGACAACCCTAACAATATACCTAAAATGCAAAAACATGTCTAATATTTCAAATACTTATCTTGTAATCTCACCATTTCTTATGATTATAATGATTAGAACAGAGAATAAAAGAGAATTTTCTGATTATTGGTTGAAAATATAACAAATAGAAGGTTAAAATATGAATTTAACATTCTGATAAACTAGATACAATTAAAGTCAGATAATTAATATCAATACATATATATAAATAAAGCTACTAATGGATTTTGAAACCTTGGCAAAAATGTAGAAAAAGATCCCAAAAAATAAATTAACAAAATCTTTAATTTTTAATAGATGAAATGAGTATGTACAATATTTATTTTTATTTAAATAGAAACACAGTGAAAAAAATATAAAATTTATTTATAGAGTAATAATGATGTAGGAGAAGCATGAACTTAAATGATTAACTTTAAGGAGATCTAATAATACAACTCAATGTAGGTAAATATAGCAAAATATTCAAAATAGTTTTATTTAACTTAGATGCTGCTACGATATACAAAGTCTAAATAATTTTGATTAACATGGAATAACTAATGTATAAAAATGATGGAATGTTAAAATTTTACAGTAAAAAGTTAGGGACAAAATTAACTCAAAAGTAATTAATAGTAATAAAAAACAAAATTATTTCATATACAGCTATTTATATATAACTTTTCTGTATAATAATCCAGTTTTTTTCCTTTAAAGCTTGTTTGACATTTTTTTAAAAAAATCTAAAACTCAATTCTTACTTTAAAAAAATCAAAATTTCTTTTGATAATATTAAAGTTTGTAAACATATTATTTGTAAGTTTTCAAATTCAATACAACAACAAAAATATATGAATGAAGGATTTTTTTTTCACATCTACTTTAAAAAGAATAGGAAACTTCTATAATTTTCAAAATAATTGGCTGAG
Source organism: Argiope argentata (assembly GCA_026289955.1). Lineage (NCBI taxonomy): Eukaryota > Metazoa > Arthropoda > Arachnida > Araneae > Araneidae > Argiope > Argiope argentata. The sequence goes on along the minus strand of JAOUZG010009955.1, from coordinate 4,092,034 downwards.
ATACAAAATTTTGTTTAAAATAACTGTAATAATAATAATTACAGTTATTAAAATAATTTAACTATTAAAATTAAACTGTTAAATACTTTTAACAATTAAATTTTGCTTAATTGTTAAAATTTTTGACATAAAAATATACTGTTTCTAATTTTGAAAAAACTAAATAACGGAAGCCTATAATTTACAGAAACGTCTTGAAGTCAATAAAAATCTAATCTATATGCTTGTAAACATTGCAGCCAATTTGAGACAAAAAGAATAATTAAAACAGTTATAGAAAATTGCACTACTAACAAATTTTCAACAAGCAGCAGATAGATTTTCCTCATCTAAAAAACTGTTATAATTAAGTAACATAAGCGTTCCGTTTTTAAATAAATAGACCTTTTATGGGTGTGAAATAGTTGAAGTTTGGTTTAATCCTTTTGAAGAAAATTTTCGTTTCCGTCAATCAAAATTACAATTAAAATATTTCGAAAAACGATTTCCGTTGATTTTTCAACTAAGAGAATAAGGCAGAAAAACTGAAATTATATTTACAAAGGATTTATAAAACAGATTAAACTTTTTAAGAAGATATTATTTATTTTATTATTATTATAGCAACTTACTTTTTTACAAATGTCATTGATTCATGTATACAATTTTCATTTCTTTCGATTAATTTAGAAAGTGACAAAAAATTTGTTGTGAAATACTACATCAGAAAACATGAAAACTCAGATCATCATGAAACTTAAAATTACATTCTACGAAATATCCAGGTTACGTTTTTTATTTTGTTTTTGTTTATCAGTCACTGATAAGTACAATCATAAAAAAAATTTCGTCGAAGATTTCAGCAGACCAAAACGGAACGGAAAAGAACGAAACAGTTTTTCTGAGTTGAGAAGATGCAAATTTTATAAGAACTTAAGGCCCCTAAGCAATATAATTTTCAGCTTAGTTAAAATTGATTCAATGTGTACCAAGATTAAAATTAACTATATTGATTTGTTAAATTAATTTAATGATTTGGGCTTGTGTTCAGCTCATCTGTTATGAATTTACTTCTTGAATAAATATAATAATTAAAATAACAAATCTAGCAGAAACATTCTTTCAGCGAATCATCAATATGGTCATAGAATAAAAGAAAACAAATAAATGCTTACAGATTTTCTCAGTAGCTATTTCTATCAAAATAATTTAAGCATTTATGAATAAAAGAAATTCTGAATTAAATATATGATCATCGATATCTTTCATTATTTTCATATGTTTAATACATGTAACCGGAACGGTTAACAAGGGTTGCTGTATTTATAAACAAAGCTTCTTTTTTTTGATTTACTCCTGTCTCGTGAAACTGCATATGTTTTATTAAAGGCTTCTTATTTTTAATGAATTAACATGGCACGAGGTGATTACAAGACTAAAAAAAATTCTTAAAATTACTTGTTTTCATTTAATTACATTCATTGTATAAAAATGTGTTTATGTTCGTTATATATGCATTCTTCATATATAACGTCAAATGATTTGAAGATTTTGCTGAATGCTATCTCAAGAAGGGATTAGGGAAGGAATTAATCGTTAAAATAAACAAATATTTTAAAAATTTAATATAAGGCTTTAAGCTATGAAGTTAATGTATACTATTTACACAGTAACTTTCTTCTTAATGGAGCAGTATTCGCACTTTTTAGTAAATGATACTTCCGAGGAATTCCATTTTTTTCAACCAGTTTGATCGGTTTTTTTAGTGTGCCAATACGACGACACTAAACATTCTTATTAATATTATGTTTTAAACCAATTTTTTCTTTTTATCAGAAGGTATATTTTATTTAATAATTTCATAGGACTGGTAATTTATTTTACTACTTCTTATATGCTATACAGTGGAAAAGGATAGGCATCTCAAATATCAAGAATGATTTTCTCCATTAAATTTTTAAAAAATAATTGTTCATTTAACTTTTTTTATTGTAGTTCATTACATAATCTTAAAGTTTTTGCTAGTTAACAGTGTTGGAATCAAGAGTTAATTTTTTTTCATATTTCATTATTATACCAAGATTGAGGCATTTAATTTAACACATTAAAAGCCAAACTTTTAATACTGCCATGATTTCTAATTGCTACTATATAATGTTATTACAATTCTGAAATTAATATATGTATTATTAATTATTGCAAATTATAAGATAATCATAATCTATTTTAATATTTAAAAATTAACCTATTACTTTGAATTTGAGGATAGACTACAAAATAAATATGCTGGATTCTCAAAAGATGCAAAAATGTAATTTTTATCCAATTTGTGTTTTATTGCAAACTGCATTAAAATTAAGGCTGTTAGATTAGATTAAAAAATATAAAAAATTTCAATAGTGTTTAATGTTGGGTTAAAATTAATTCATTGAAGAACTTATGTTGATAATACTTAAAGTATATTGATAATACTTAAAATGTAATAATTGTTTCTGTCTTATTTCACAAGCTATTTAGTTTAAGTTCTCATTTTTATAAAAATATACTTGATTAATTTTAAAAAAAATATTTGTACTTTTTAAAAAATTTTATATTTATTCCAAGATTACCAACGAAACTGCATAAAAGTTTCTTTTGAAAATTTATTATGGCGGATTCTTTAGAATTATATTAATTATTTAAAGACTAATTCACGCTCAATAAAAAAGAACTTTGTTTAGATTTTTTTGAAAATATTCACTATTTTTTTTAATTAAAAATAACTTTTACAGCATATTTAATTTCTTTAGCTAAAATTGGTGAACATAAGGAAAATGTAGAAATCTAGTTTGATAAAGTCTGAATTTTATCATTCTTAGAATTTATATTTTATACAGACTTTTTTATTTAGTAGCTAGAATTTTTTTTTTTTTAATTGTCCTGCCTTCAGCCATTTTTTAGTCATGAAATATGGCATTCTACTAAATGAATATTATAATAATAAATATTTTAATATGACCTTGTTATTTACTTATTCTGAGAAAAATTGTTAATATTTATTAAAATCTTATTAATTTTTTTATTTCTAAGATATTTTGGCTCTTTCAAATTTTGAGTAACTGATATTTACATTGTATAATAATTATTTCCTCAACATTCAACCGATGTTCAATAAGTGTGGATTTCTATATTGATTTTTACTTTTGATTTATAATTCATTTAAGAGGAATATTGCACCTAAAATAATAGCATTATAAAGCAGACTTTACAACATTTGTTTAAAATCATAAATATTTCATTCTGCATTGTTTTTTTTTAATCTTATGATGCACATACATTTTATTGAAAAATAGTATTTAATGATTTATAACAAGGGAAGTGTTTTTAATTCAATACTTTACAATTTGATAAGTTTTAAGTGAATATTGTTATATTTGGTGTTTAATGTGTGAACATATTCCTAGTATGTCCTTAAATCATAATTTTTTCTCTTTTCTTTTCTTACAATTTTGCTAAACTTTTGTTGTTTTCCCATGTTTTGCGACTGTGTTAAATTGCTTATTTTTGATAAATTTATTTAAAAGCCAGATTACGCATCTGTGTTTATAGCATGAAGAAATCTAATATATCACCCAAACTATGCTTCTGTTTATTAGAAAGTTCCTTAAGCATCTTTCATAAAAAGATTGTGAAGAAGAAAAAAATACAAAATGAACTTAAGTATAAATTTTAACTTTTAACAGTCAATTGTACTGAATTTTTAAATAATGAGATGAAAATTTGATGACTGAAAATTTAAGTTGTATGGCAGATTTTTTAATAAGTATTTAAAGCATGTAAAGCAAATCAGTTAATTTATTTCAGAGAAATTTTTATAAAAGAAGTATTGCAAGATATTTTAAAGCTGTATATCAGATTTAGCCATAGTCAGATTAGTCTTAAAATGAAGTAATCACTTTTAGAAATATTACCTGATTTGATAATATTTCCAATAAAAGATTTTATTATATATATATTATTTTGTTTTTGAAGATTGAAAAGCATATAATATGTCAATATTATATACAAAAATTATTGCAGTATTTTCTGCTTTTTTCTGTGAGATATAGAATCTTAAGGAGAAATACTTATATTACTATAAGTATCATTATTATTTAGATATAATTATATGAGATTGCCTATTCTTTAACAAAATTAAATTTTTTTCAGACTTTTAATACTTTTTTTTATGTATCTTGCATTTAAAGTTTTTTTAAAACTTAGTTTTCTTTAGTTTTTGCGATTTGGATTTTATCAGTTTTCCAAATAATAGAAATGCATAGAATAATGGAACAGAACTGCAATACCAAATTATCTTCAAATTCAAAGTAACCTTTATATATATATATATATATATATATATATATATATATATATATATATATATATATATATATAAACTGGATCAAAAATTTTTTTTCACATCATCCCTTTAAATATTATTTATCATATAATTTGACTTATAGAATCAAATCAGATGTAGTCTGTTGCTCAACAGACTAATAGTTAGCTGAAAAAAAAATTTTTTTTTCTGAAGCAATTATATCTACCAATGCCGTCCTTAAATTGACTCCTTACTGCATAATTATGTTTTTTTAATAAAAAATCTTTTGCATTTTATGGATATTATAATTATGATATATTTATATATTTTTTTCACATTCGTGTAGGATCGTCAAATAATATTATTGAATCTAAAACCCGAGCCAAAAAGAATGTTCCCATCAAAGAAAAAAATTCCAAGAAAGCACCTACTGCTGCTGCAAAATCAGCAAGTATGCGTAAAGTAGTAAAAACAACACCTAACAAAAAAGGTACTATAAAGTTATCTAGTGAAATAAAATTAAATACAGATGCAGGAACGGATGGAGGAAGAAAGAAAACTGGAACTGCACTGATAAAAGCAAGAAGTAAGAAAAATGAAAAAGAAGTTAATAAAAACATTAAGAAAATAGAAATTTCCTCAAATAAAAGTGAAAAAATTGGTCGGAAGAGGAAGATAGAGGAGGCCAATGAGCCAGCCAGTGATAAGCCAAATGAAAATAAACCTGCAGAAAAAAATCATGATATTCAACCAGTTAAGAAAAGGACAAAAATTAAACTTTCTAGTATATCTGGAAATCTTCGTACTAAAATGATTAAGAAAACTACAGAAAATAGGAAGAGTAAAAAAGTTACTGGTGTAAAAGTGCCTATTCGCAAATTTAGGAATCCTAAAAAAGAAATTGTTGCAAGTCAACAAAATGATGAAGGTTTGAACTTGCAAAAAGATGATCAAACAAAATCAGAGAAATCAAATGTTGAATTAACTCAGGTATCCAATTTAAAATTAACATCCAATGTTACTAAAAATTCAAACAAAGCCCTTAAAAAAGAGTGTGTAACATCTAAAAAGGGTAAAAAATCTCAAGCTATCTCTCAGAAAATTAGAAATGTCAAAAAGAATTCTGTGAATGTAAGTGATCAAAATGACCAAGATTTAACTCTGAAAATGGGAAGCAGTGATGAGTTAGTTAAAGATGATAGTGAATCAGAAACTTTAGAATCTTGCAAAGCTCCTGCAAAAGGTACTAAGAAGAGCTCAGAAAGCAAAACTGTAATTAAAGTGAAAAAAAATATCAACTTAAAAAACAGTCTACGAACAATTAAAAATACAAAAAAGCCCCTAAGTCGTAATTTATTAAAAAACTCGGATAAAGAGAAAAAAATTCATGAAGACGAGAATTTGAACATTATTGCACAAACAGATCAACCTAAAAAAAGTAAAGTTGAAATCAGTGGACGCAAAACAAGAAATGCCAAAAAAGTTGAAGAAGCTAATTCTGATGCGGACAATGAAGAATTTCTCCAAAATAATGAGCAAACTGGAATAGGTAAGGAGAAAGGCACAGTATTAGATGCAGGAAAAATCAGAAACTTTAAAAGAGGCAATAACAAAAAGAGTGATTCTGAAAATATAACAAAGAAAACATTTGAAAGTTCTATAAATGAAAATAAGGCTGATGAAGATGAATCACAGTCTAAAGTGAAGAACATTGAAACTGATGAAAAGAAGACAAGGCAAAGAATATCAAAAAAGAAAGATCAATCTGATACAATTATTTCTACTACAAAATTAAAAAGAGGGACAAAAGTTGTTTCTAATGAAGAATCAAATGAAAAATCGCAGATTTCAACAGAGGAAGAAAATAGCATTTCAGATTCATCAGATGCAACAAAAATTGTAGCTATAAGAAAAACAAGAAGCGGTGGAAAAATGGTGCTTAGCGAAGAATCAACTGAACAAATGCAATTTTCAACAGAAATAAAAGATTTAAATGAAGATAGCAATGCAAACTTATCAGATATGGCAGATTCAGCAAAAACTGTAACTAATAACAAAACGAGAAGAGGAGTAAAGACAATTCCAAATGAAATACAAGTTTCTGCAGAAACCAATGATTTAGATCAAGAAAATAATTCAAATTTATCTAGTGCAGTAGATTCAGCAAAATTACCCCTTACTAGGAAAACAAGAAGAGGAATAAAGACAGTTTTGGAGGATAAATCTACTGATAAAGTAAAGATTTCGACAGAAATACAAGATTTAGATGAAGAAAACAGCAATTCAAACTTATCAAATATTTCAGATACAATAAAGACTGCCCCAACTCGAAAAACAAGAAGAGGAGGTAAGACCGTTTCGGATGAAAAATCTATCGAAAACTTGTTGATTTCAACAAAGACAAGGAACTTATCTGAAGAAAATGAAGATTCAAACAGCTTATTAAACATAGCAGAATCTTCACTAATTGTACCCACTAAGAAAACTAGAAGAGGCATTAAGGCTGTTTTTGGAGAAGAATCAAATGAAGACAAGCATGTATCTTCTGAAACCAAAGATGCAGATATAAAGAATAGCAATTCAAATAATGACTTGAATGTAAACAAGACATCTTTGGAATATACTTTAACTGGAAGAACTAGAAGTGGCTCTTTTTCAAAACAGAAATGTGATCAGCTTGCTATGGGAAAGAAATCAAATGAGGAAGTTTGTATTGATAACTGTAATAAAGTTATTGAAAATTCATCAGATAATGAACTTGTTTTATCAGATATTGATTCAGAATCTATTTCTGAAAGTGAGTCTAAAGAAAATAAAAATTTGAAAGTAACTACAGAAGTATCTGTATTGATCACTAGAGAAATTAAAAGTAAAATTGGTGATGAAAAAAATGACCAGGTAGAGGTTAAACTTAAGGATTGTAATGATAAAGAAAACTATAATGAACTGACAGTTGAAAAAGTTTTGGAAAAGAATGACACTGAAGGAAAATGTATAGAAATGGGAATTACCAATGATAATATTCATGAAGAGCATGAAAATATGATTTCTAATGTAAACTTGGGCCTGACTGAAGTTCTAGATCAACAGAAGGAAAAAGAGCTGGAAAAATCTAAGGAAATTACAAATATACAAGCAGATGAAGCAAATAAACAATTGGATGAAGTACTGAAAGAGTATGAAAATGATAACAGGAAATGTTCTGAAATTTTTCATGAGAAGGATCCTGAAGAGAATTTGAATGCAGAAATTTCAAAGGTGGATATAAATTTTGAAGTTTCTCAAGCTAGTATATCTAAGAATGAAATGAAACCTTCAGATAGTGATGCTTTAACATCAAAAGCAGAACTATTGATTTCTACAACCAAAGAAAATCTCAGCATATCTTTCCAGAAAGATTCAGCAAATGTGGAAAATGAATGTTTTGAAAATAGTACAAAAATTGCTAAAACAAAATTAAATATAGCTATTTCATTGGGAAATATTCAAACATCTGATGTTGAAAATGGAAATGTTGTAATGAATGAATCAAAAAAAGATATGGAAATTAATGAGAAGTATTCTAGAGAATTTTATGAATCTGAAAATTTACAAAATGCTAACATTATAAGCACTGACATTTCAGAAAGTGAAAAAAATACACCGGGAGGCATTAATGTTCATATTGCTGATGAATTTTTGTCAAAAAATTCTCTTGATTTTCATGAAAGGGATGAAAATAGAAATGATGTTAAAGGTAATAAAATGCATTTGGAATATAAGATACAGAATATTGAAAATATGAATGATTTGAAGTGCTTAGAAAGTAAAAAATTATCTTCACTGACCAATGATGATGTGTATTTATCGATCAATGATAAAGGTTTTGAAAATGACAAAAACACTTATTTTGATAAAATAAATTCTGATAATTCTATAGATTCATGTTTTAATGAGAATAAGAACTGTGAAAAGGAATTTTCAGTTGACATTAAAATTAAACATGCTACAAAATCTCTTTTTGACTGCTCTGAGTTGTCGATGGAAACGTCTATTGATAATGAAAAAGAATTTTTTCATACTTCTAATGATTGTAATAATCAAATAAAAGTAATTGATAATGGTGTGCAAGAACAAGAAGAAACTCTTGCAAATCGACATCAACTGGTTGAAGCTTCTGTTGACATTGAAAAACAAGATATATCTTTTGATGTTGACGAACAATCAAAAGAAATTTTTGTAGAAAGCAATAAATTGTTAAAAGAGACTTATAATGAAGTAGAGCAGTTAAAAGAAACATGTATGAATGTAAGTGAATTATTAAAAGGAATTTCTTTTGGTGACAAACAGTTGAAAGAAAATTCCATTCTTGTTTGTGAACAAACTGCTGAAATTATCAAGAGTGATGAACAAAATGATAAAACTTTTGTTAGTAATCAGTGTGATGCTACTTTTGTTGATAACAACAGAAAAAAATTCTCTGATGACAATTATCAAGCAGATAGCAATAATGACCAGCTTTATGAAGCTTCTGTTGACCACAGTAAAAAGTCCAATGAAATGCCCCTGAATGAAAGCAGTTGTCCAGATAAATCTTCTGATGACTCCAAGCACTTAAACAAGACCTTTATTGATGATCAAGAACAGAGTAATTCGTCAACAGCTGATTCTAAAGATTTCATTCAATCATTTAAAAAAGAGTATTTGGAAGAAGTATCTATTATGCACAAAAACAAGTTGCTTGATGTTGAGACTTATGTTGATGAAATTGCTCATTGGAGTGAGATTGTTAATAAAGATATACAGTTAAATGATAGTCTTGTTAGCAATCAACTATCAGAAAATATATTGTTACTAGATAATAATAACGAAGTCAATAAACCATTGGTTAATGCTTTAGAATGTCAAGAAACATCTGTTGCAAAGGAGACTAGGAAAGAGATAGCTATTGAAAATGATATGCAATTATGTGATGAATTAGTTGGTGATCATTTGACAAATGAAGAAAAGGACAAGGAACAGTTGAATGAGAAAATGGTAAAAGAACATTTGAATGAAGAAATAATTAATGAACAGTTGGATGAAGTAGTGATTAATGATGGTGTATTGATTAATGAGTCACTTATCATAAATAATGAACAAATAACAATTAATGAAGAAAATAGTCATCAGTTAAATGAGGAATCAACTGATAATAATAAATTAAAAGAGTTATCAGTTGACAAAAAGCAATTAAGCCAGAGAATAACTAATAATAGTAAGCAGTTAAGTGAGTCGTCAGCTAATGGTAAACAGTTAAATGAGTCATCAACCAGTTGTACTGAACTGAACGATCTGTGCTCATCAAGGGATAATGGCACGCAGTTGAATGAGTTTTCAGCTGATGAAAGTGAGCAGCTGAAAGAGATTTCAACTGATGATGTTGAGTTTTTGAACAAACAAATGGTGATGGAAAGTTCTAAAACATCACATGATAGGAAAGAATTACTTGAACCATCAGTAAATGCCAGAGGACAGCAAAATGAAACATCAATAGATGAAAATGAAAAGCTGAAAGAATTGTCAGTTTTTGATAGTGGAGAATTGGTTGTGCCACTATTCTCTGTTGCTGAAAATAAACAAACGAATAAATCTTTAACTGATATTGATACAGGATTAAATGAAGCATCAGTTGGTGGTACATTCTTGAATGATTTATCTATTAGTGATAAAACGAAAGATTCATCTTATGATAGTGTGCAGGCAAAGGAGTCATCAAACTGTGATAATATGCAAATTAAAGAGTCATCCACCGATTATAATGTACAGTTGAAAGAGCTATCAACAGACAATGGTTTGCAATTGAAAGTGCCTCTAAGTAATGATTGTGTGCAATCAAAAGAGCCATCAAGCAATGATAGTTTCATGATGAAAGAGCCACCAACCAACAATAATATGCAGCTGAAAGAGTCATTAACCAGTAATAGTGTTGAATTCAATGAAATATCAGCTGATGATAGTATACAGCTAAATAGGACATTGGTTGATGGCATTGTAATCACAAAGGAAACATCTGCTGATGATAGTATAAAGCTAGATGAAGCAGTAATTGATAATAATATGTTATTGAATGAGACATCTGCTAATTATCATGAACTAGATGTAATAACGCTTAATCATGAGCAATTAAAGAAACCACCAAAAGAATGTAATAGTGAAATGTTAGAAACCTTAAATGATAGCAATGAGCAACAGAAGGAAAAAAACTCTGCAAAATCTCTACATACAAAAACAGATCAATATTATGAAAAAATGTGTCTTAAAAACTCTGAGAAATGTTTAATTCAATCAAACACTACTGGGTTTATTAGTGATAACATTGCTGATGGTGGAGATAAGAGCAAAAATTCTTCTGAAATGCAAATAACTGAACAAAAAATTATAAATAGTGATATACTATTAAGAAATCAATCTGATCATAAAAGTGTTAGCAAAGAATTTGTCTGTAGTGAATCTTCAGTTATAACCAGTGAATTAGATGATTCAGCCACTGAGAGGTCAAGTGAAAATATCCATGAAAAAATTATTTTAGATGAAAGCAGTATAACTGCAATGTCTCCAAAGAATTTAATTATTTGTGAAGAACTTAATATGGATGAATTAAATAAACTCACCTCTTCTAAAAATAGTGTAGACAGAGAAAATTTTGAAGTTTTTGAAAGAAAAGACACTGATGAAAGTGTAAAAAGTAGTAATGAATCTGCTTCTGATGATCTTGATTCATTAATAGAAGAAACAAATATAGAGGCACTCGATGTCGAAAATAGAACAGATCTGAATAAAATATCAGATTTTTGTAATAATCCATCTATAAGAGAATTTGGTAAAGAGCCTCATAATCGTGAATCTTCACTTTCAACATATACAAAAAGAGTTGATAATGGGACAATTAGTATTATTAAAAAAGATGGCAATAGAAAGAAAACAAAGTTAATAAAAACAACAGGAAATTCAAACCAAATGAGTAATGAAGAACTTAAGAGACTTTCTGTAAATCTTGAACAATCTAGTGACATTATTATTAATAGGAAAAGTGTGAAAAGAAAACCTGAAAACCTCGAAAGTCCATCATTAAAAGCAGGTTTGGACTCTTCAACTGAAATATCTGTAGCAATACAAATTAAGAAAAAGAAAGTGGAAGAAGAAGAAAGTATGAGTGATGGGACCGAAAAGTTGGTGAGATCATTACTAAGCACGGATGTTCAGAATTCTACTGACTTAGAAATTCAAGGCAGTCAGTGCAGATTAGATCCATCAGAACCTGGACCTAGTAGAGTGGAAACAGAAGCTGAACTTATTAATAGGAAAAGAAAAGCTACTTCATGTTCTTTAGTAAGTTAAATATAAATTAGAATTTAGGGTACTTTTAGATAATTCTTTAAATTAGAATTTGAGGTAGCTAACTTTTTCAATCAGAGTTTGCATTGGTGTGCATTTTAAAAACATTTCGAAACGAGATATAGTATTTTATGTTAATATTTAAATTTGTTAAAAATTGCTGTGCAGCTAAAGAAGTACTGTGATTTAATATTATATAATATTTTTTGATTACTTTTTTTATGACAGTTAAAATTTGAAAGGTGATTCAGATTATGATTTACTGAAAAGCTTTCTAGATAGATCTATTTGTGATGATATATAATATTTTATTAGTATTTTTTGTTTATGTTTTAGTTATAAATTCTACAATCTGACATTGCAGTTATAAATTCTACAATCTGACATTGCAACATTTAATTGTGAAATAAGTTTGTAAAATTTTTGGGTTCGTTATTTTTTGAGTTGTAAAAAATGAAGATTACAAATGTATTTGTTTCATAGGTTCAATCATTATAATTTTCAGAAATCATTTTGTTAAAAAAATAAAAGACAGCTTAAGGGACAGTAATTTTCATAAAGATTCTGTGGTGAAAAATAAAGTTGTATTCAAAATATAATTTATACAAATTTTCAGCACATTGAACTATATAAAAGATATTTGATTTTCATCACTGATTTTAAAAGTTAAAAGGGTACTTTTCCTGTTATCTAGGCAGCAGCATTGAAAAATTGCCAAATAATATATAATTTCGCCAAATTTCTTTGGAGATTTTTTGCTGCTACCCAGCTAACAGAAAAGTATTTCTCACATTCTCAAAACAATGTGATTAAAAAACATAAAAATAATTGTCATTGAAAAGCATAAAACTTATACTGTAATTGAGTGATATCCTGAATAATTCTAAAATTTCTGTAACATTTGAAAAAAAATTAAAACTAAAGGAATGAATTTGGAATTCAGTAAATGTTTCAATAATGTTGTGAAGGGGCATTGAACATTCTAAACAAATCTCATTCAGATTGTTATATTAAAATATTATAGATCTTGTGATATCTAAATTCTTATTACATGCTATCTAATTTATTATATGGCTTTTCAATATAGAATTTGTAGCATTTATTTTATAATTGAAGCAAATTGGCGTACTTTCAAATAAATTTAAATTATTGAACTCTGATTCCCCATTTCTCTATGATGAGATTATTAAATTCTGAGTATCTTGTATGATATTTGAAATTTCATATGCAGTTAACCCATTTGCATTAATGAAATGTTTTAAGTATTGTACATACTATTAAAATAAATTAAATTATACATATGTCTTTGTATTTATTATGCTAATAAAAAAATTCTGTTTATTCCAGAGATATCTTTATTAGTTCAAATATAGTAATTATTTGTAGATACTTGAGTTTGAACACATTTATGAGCCATGGCTTGCAATAATTAATTGCTGTTGAAAGTAACTCATAAGAGAAGAAGCTTGGCATTTTTTCAGGATTTTTTATTTTTTATTTTAAAGATTTTAAAACTTTTTTTCAGATTAAAATTTTTTTATAATGTTCATTTTTATTTTGTACAGTCTGAAATTAAAATAAAAAAATATTCAAAAACATTAATAAAGAGCTAGCACAAATAGTTAGTAATTAATGAAACTGAAGGATAAATATTATTTTACAAAAATACTAGATTACAGAAGAGTTGGTAACCATAACCATAAGTTGTTAATAAGCACAGTTTTCATTTATTAAAACAATTTTTTTAGTATCCAAAATTGTGTTCAGAATAAGAATAAATATTCTTCAATTTAAAAATAAAGAAAATTCCAGAATTTTTATTTGGTTATAAAATATCCTTGGTAACAATAGTATGAAGTATTCTTGTAAGGCAAAAATAAGGTGTATCTCTTTTTAAATTAAAAAAAGTGATTATTGAAGTATTAGTTAATATAGCCAAATTATCCCTTTGCAGCCCATATTATTTCTTGTTAAAATATATTTTTTAATAATAGAATAGTTAATATTAAAAATACTTAAAAATGATTATGCATAATGTTATTTATTTGTATTGAACTCATATTACCATTTAGAAGTATATACAAGTACAGTTTATTTGGAAGTCATGCCCTCTTTTGAATGTTTGACATCATCTGACCATAAAAGCCTTAAATAGTTTAGCAAGAAAAATTTGTGCTTTTTATTTCAAGCATTAAAAGTGACTTTAATTTCCATATCCAAATTTTTATTTTGAAATATTTTGTATCTTTGTAAAGAAAGAAAATTATTCTATTAAAAACTTTATGAATATTGTTATTTTTGAGTGAAAACTAAATGAATTTACATTGATTATAAAGTATGTAAATTCTATTACATATATTTTTTAAATATGTAAAATAATCTATTGAGATATTTTTGAAAATACGTTGTAGTTTTAAAAGATGTAATTGTGTTTTTAGCATTATTGTGATAAAATAATATTTCATGTTGTTTACAGCCAACTCCAAATGAGGCCAAAAAATCAAAAATTAAAAATTCATCCATTCCTGTTCGTATGTATCTTGAACAATTTGTACCTTTTCTTCTTGAAGGTCTTTTAAAGATAACTTATGTGAGGTTAGTAAAACATTTAATTTAATACATTTATTATAATGATTAATTCAGTTTTGTCTTTAATATGTTTATTATAGCTCTCATTTAAAAAATGGTAGACATTCTTTATATTCATTTTTTGCAAATTTTGGAACATTGCTCAGTTACCTTTCCATTTTGAATCCTGATAGAATAAAATCTTTTAGATGTACAAAACAATATACAGTTATACATGGTGTCCGAGAAAGGTTTGACACTTTTCAAAAATTCGGTAAAAAAATAAAAATAAACGAGATAGAAAGTAAAATTAAATTACATTTATTACCTCATACAGTAAAGTTTTTTTTAATGCAAAACTGGCCGTTAGATTGCGGTACTGAAACATTAGAAAGAGTTATTTAGAAAATGGCTTCTCCAAGTGAGCGCACGTTTTGTGTTATGTGGTTTTTCGAATCGAAATCTGTGACTCAAGTTCAACGTAATTTCCGTACAAAATATGGGAAAAGACCCTCCATCTCGTAACAGCATTATTGCATGGAAAAATAAGTTTTTGGAAACTGGGAGTGTCCTGGGTTGACACAGAAGTGTCGTCGATAGAATTCATCAGTCATTTGCTCGTAGCCCCCGAAAACCAGGGGCCCACATCGAGGTGTATTGATATGTTAAAAAAAAAAACTTCACTATTTGAGGTAATAAATGTAATTTAATTTTACTTTCTATCTCGTTTATTTTTTTAAACCGAATTTTTGAAATGTGTCAAAGATTTCTCGGACACCCTGTATTTTAATATTAGTAAGAATTTTTAATCTTGATAAGTAAATATAACTTTAATTATTTCTAAAAAATGAATCAAGATTACGATTTTATATATGTATATTAATTCTGCAATATTATGCAATAAACTGCAGAAACTATTTAAGAATATCATTTTTGAAGGAGACTTAAATTCTTTTTTTTCTTTTGGTAAGAAAGTTTGTTTTGTTTATTTATATGATACTATACTTAGTAATGAAAGAAAAATTTAAAAATGTTACTTAAATATCATATACAAATATTTTTTCATTATGTAAATTAAAAATCAGAAAATATGTTTTCAAAATATAGATCTATGCAACTTACTACACTATGAGTACTTACAATTCTGATGTCATTTAATGATAATAAAAAAATGTGTGTATACACCAGAATATTTAAACATTTTGCAATTGCAGGCAGTGAACATTATAATATCTTTTTTTTTTATTTTGTTCAATTTTATTTTACAGTCCTACATCATTTTAGCTTATTTACTTTCTGTTTTAAATTAATTTTTTTTCGTAACTTTTAAAGCAAGTTTATGCTTATTTTTTATTTACGCATGGCTGCATGGCATTCATGTTTGCGCCCAGTATTTTTTTATCAGATGCTGAATGTTTTTAAATATTGAAATAATTAAATAATTATCTGACTAATTATATTTGAAAAAAATACCATAACTTCCTTTATATGTTTATAATAAACAAAATGTTTATTTTTTAATTAATTTGTTTGACTATACATCAACGAAAAGAATTTAAATTGAGGAGCTTGTAGTTTACTACCAGCCTGGCAATCCAGATTTTTGCCTCTATTTGTGTGGATGTGTTTGAAGCCTTACAAAGTAAACTTTTGGACCTGGAGTTCCAAAATTTGATTCATGCGTTCTTGGAAAAGAACATTAAAGATAAAAATAAATAATTTTCCTTATTTTTGAAACATGTTATTCTTTCTTATCTTTTATCAAATTTTATGAATATATGTACAAATATAGTTGTTTATATAGGTAGCTTGATTGACTGGTAGATTTTTTAGTTAATCTACTTTAAAGACATTTTATTGCTTTTATCAATTAATGACTAAATAAAAACATTTTTTCATAAAAAATATCATAATTTTTATCGTAAATATTCCATTATTCAAAAATTTGCTGAAAAGTGAAAATTGTTGAAAAACATTTTAAGCATACAAATATTGTAAATGCTTATGTTTAGAGAATTCATAAAGTAATTGTCAATACGATCCTTTGATTTTGATTGGATTTTTTTTTTTTTTTTTTTTTTGCTTTCAGACCAGAAGATCCTATTCAGTATTTAGCAGACTGGATGAAAGATAACAAAGCAGCAGCTTATAGGAGGATGAATAGCTAACTTTTCCAAATAATCTCACTAGGCAGAAAATTTTGAATCTTTTTTTAACCCTTTCAAGGAAATCAATGAATTAAATTGCTTTACTTTTTACAATTGTATAATTTTTCTCTTCTCAAAACCATTTTTTAATGCATGTAAATGCAACTGAACATGTTTGTATAAATGAATAACTTTTGTAGTACATTTGCAAGATCTACAAATTTGCAAATAATTATTAATGTGGGAAGTGTTCATATGTTTTGCATGAATGACAGTGCATGCAAGACTTTCATATCAGTGTGTATAATTTTTAAAATCTTGTATTGAATTTGGGAATTCTTTCATATCTGTTGGGTGTCTAGATGCTTTGTATAGTAATGTAATATTTTAAAGTCATTGAAAACTATTTTCAAGAATTCTTGACATTACAAAATATACTATGCAATACAATTTTACCTATACAAAATAGTGAGAATGTAAAGATTTTTTCTTTGGTTTTTCTGAATTCTGTTAAATTCTCTAGAATCTCATTTCTTTTAACCCCCCTCTCTATCCAATCATAGAAACATTGATAATTTAATATGAGATACACTTTTTAACTTCAGAGATATTTTGATATTTTTCAGTATATGGAATGCATGCTTGTTGTATAATTTTTTAATAATATATATATATATATATATATCAATATATATCTATATATATATATATATATATATATGACTGGGATTTTCTTTTGTCACATTGTGGAAAAAAATAACATTATTTTGAATGTTCTTAGAAAATGAAACTAAATTTTAAAAAATTGATATGAATATAGTTAATGCATTCAATAAATATGCCATTTTGGATATATTTCTTTAGATAAATTTTCTAAATTGAATTTGCATGTATAACATAATAAGTGATAACTGTTACCAGGTTGTTGACATGGAAGACAGCTACTTGCAAGTAGGAAATATTGGTATACTTTTATTTGCTGTCAAATTTTAAAAAAAGATGAAAAAAAATTAAAATCTTATGTTGCCTAAGTTACAGAACTCATAGGCTGATATCTCTTTAATAATATGACCCTGAACATACCAGTTTAAACAGACATTAAAACTTTTTATTTAATGCTTAAAAAATTTAAAAATCTGATAATGAATGTAAAGTTTGAAGATGGAATTTCCCAATTATTATTTATTTGATAATGTAAGCCTATACTTTAAAATGTGATAAAAGAGAATTTCCAATTTTTACAGCCTTTATTCTATGCAAAGTTAGTTGTTGTAAATACATACTCAGGTGTTCTTTACAGCTTTAGAAATAAACCAAGAATAGATTAAATGTTATCACATAGTTGGTTAAATGCACAGATATTTATTTTTTTACAACCAAATTAAAAACTTGTGAATGCAGGATTACTATAAAATTTCCCTCGAGATAAAAACTTATAAAATAGTTGTTAAGAATTCTTAATAATTATTTAATTTTGTGGTTATAATTAGTTATAACAAAAAATAATTCCAGGTAAAATCAATTAATTGAATTACTAAAGAGAAATTTTCTACATAATATTACATATATTGATTTTGTTTATGATTTTGTTAAAAGGGACTATTTTTTCTTAAGAATTTATTGTTATGTTTTCATCAAACTGAAATTATGTGATCATGTGAAGCAGACTCTATTTTTAACAAAATTAGAATATTCATTATTCCTTCTATTTTCAAAATAAATACATTTGTGTTATTTTATTTGATTTATTTTAAATCATCTTTTTCAACTAATTACTGATGATATGCAAAATTTGTATCTATTATTACATATCTATACTAATAATTAATCTCATTAAATCTTTTTTGATTTTTTTTCTTTGATATATTGAAACATGAATTTTAGATCTTGTAAAAATTTAGGAAAATTGAGGTTTCCCTTATGATTTATGTTTAAAAATCTGTTTAGTTTGCAATCAGATCTACAGAATAAATTTGCAGAAAACAAAACAAAAAACAATTGTTACAAAAAATGTAATTTTCTTTTAAACAAAGAAATTATTCCATTCATCAGATTTTTTTAATAGAATACCCTATTAAATTTAAAATAAGTTTTTTAAAAATGGTCCATTTAACATAAAGTATAAATGTTGCAAATAATAATAATAATAGTAAAAAGATTATATTGTTTCCATTCGGAATTTCCCTGCTTAAAAATATTTTTCTTTAATCCATATTATTATTTTTTTTTTACTCTTTTATAATGTATCAGTCAACTTATTATAAAATAATGCTATAGATTTTTACAAATGGGTGTATAACATGTATCCTAAATAAATGTACATTTACAATGTTATATATTTATATTGTGCTCAACCTTTTCATTAGCAATAATTAATTTGAATCTGTATACAACTATGAAGTTACATAAATTGAATGAAATTATTTTTTTCTTTTTATGTGATCATTAGTTTTTATTTTAAGTTATTTTTTTAGAATGCATGGAATATTTTAATTTCATGAGTTCATGAGTGAATTTAAAATTCTTGATACTTAACTGTCATAATTATTTCAATGAGCATCATTTATGTAAATAATACTGTATAAATTATTTTAAATATAGTAAAACTTTTGTTTCAGAGACTAATTTTAGTTGAATGTCATCTAAAAATTTGAGAATCATGCTTTTATTTATATACTAAATTGCAAATAAATAATAAAGGTATTAAAAAAATATTAGAATAATCTCAAATTATGGATAAGTTTAGTAATTAATACTAAGAAAACTAGTTTTAGTTTTTAGAACAGTTGAAAAATAAAATTATCAAAGGATTATTTTCTGAAACATTCATTTATAATTGAGCCACACACGAACGTGCACACACACACACAATGTTATGCTGTTATTCAAGTTTACATTAAATTGTATTTTATATAATTTTTTAATATTTCTAATATTATTTAATATTTTTTATCATAAATTATATTTAATTAACTTAATTATTTCCTAAGTAGAAAAATAATTTTTTGAATGACTTGTTTGTGTCCCTTCTCAGCTTAGTGGCCCTAAATAGCTACCCAATCTGCTTAGTTTGAAATCCACCACTATTAAAAAAGGAGAGGAGGGAGGCACAATAACTTTGCCAAAATTTGTCTATCAAGTACGAACACATTCTATAATAAACCTTTGATAATTCTTGGTGTTAACTTACACTTAAAAAAAACATAATTTATTAGTATTTTTTTTTCATGGCATTCATTTTCTTTAATTCTATAGCTTTTTTTAAAAATTATTTCTATATGAAAATACTCTGTTATAAATTATATGAAATACAGAGCCCACAAACTTTTGTTGTACAAATCATTACATTATTAATATTTTTTAATAAAGATTCAGAAATCAGTATTTTTTAAATTCATCAGTTTCATTTAATTTTTAGTAATACCCTTCTAATATTTTTCTCTTTAATGAAAATTGAAAGGCATATATGAAAGATATGTTATTCGCTTTTATCTATAACTGGCAAAATTAATTTAATTAAATGTTATTTTTTTATTCATTAATTTAATAAGTTTTCTCAGTGACAAACTGCTACATCAAAATTTCCCATGATGAAAATTTTAGAAAGGCTAAAATTTACATATCTAAACTGGCCCATATTTTCTTCCAATCTTAAATTGTCAATTCTTTTCTTTTTACTCCTATTTTTAAAAATTTATCTCAATTTACTGTCCACCAATTTAAATTCAAACTTAATTCTACTTTATTATTTAAATTATAAATAGATTTATCTTCAAAATTCTATACAATTAGAGCCTTTTTTTTTAAATGTTTTTTCAGCTTTAGTTATATGATTTTCTCTCAATTATAATTAAACCAATATTCCAAGCAACTGATATTGCCTCTGTATAAATTATGTAATATATCTCAAATTTTGATTTCACATAGTGTATATTTTACTATACATAAAGAAGAAAGATTTAAAAAACTGCAGCTTGAAACAATGAACAAAAATGTTTTAAAAAGTGTGTTTGATATTATAGTATAATTTTTTAAAGTAATATAACTTGTGAATTTCCTATTTTTCTTGTTTGGGAAATAAATGTTCTTAACTGCAAATAATTTTTGTATGTTTCTAAGTATGATAAAAAGAAAATTAAACTGTGCATGCAAAGCACATTTTAATAATTTTTATCTTTATTTGTCAAGAAAATGTGTTCTGTGGCTGCAATATTTGTAAGTCATTCCTAGTTTAGTCAATGCCTAATTTTTTATTTTGTCAATTTTTGCATGTTTGTGATACTTATGGGTATTTTTTTTAAGTTGTTAATTGACTGTGTTTCAGACTGTTTTTATTTGTGTATGGATTTTTTGTGGATCATTATTTATGACATTTTGTACCATTAATAAATGTAAATGTTTCATGCTTTTGTTTTATGACATTATTTCAATCTAGTATGTATTGACTATACATTTCATTAAAATTTTATAGCATTTTGGCTGTGAGTGAGTGTAATCTTGAATAATACCCTGCAAATTACTAAATGAATTGCCCCTTTAAAAAATTATTCTAGTTGTAAAGGTTATGCAAAATAGCTTACTTACAGAATAGTCTATCATCTCATTCGATGTAATTTAGATGATTTCATTATTAGATTAAGTTGGTAATAAAAATACCTCTTTAAAACATTTCAAATTTTGAATCTGAATGACTATTATTGTGTTATATTCGAGTCTGAAGTGCTGTTGCTTTGTTGTTCTTACTACCCTTTGCTTTATTCCTTTTTAAAAAAAACAACTGATATTTGCAGAGCGCAACATATAGAAACTCATATCTTCGTTCTAACCTAATAAAAAGTGGATATTGGTGCGAAATTAATTTATGGGACCTTGAAATAAACTTTATCAAAATAAAAATAATTTTATTGCATTTTGGTGTTTATTATATGGTAGTGAAAATTAAATGGATTCATAAAAATGATCACATTATTTTTATAAACATAGCATTTCCATCTCAAGAATAATCAGTAATAAATTAAAAATGATTGATTTATGAGATATAATACAACTTGATAAGCAGATTATTAGAATAAATTATTTTTAATCTTGAGAAAAAAAAATTTGGAATATTCAATAGAGGCTGTTTAACCAGTATAATTTTCAGAATGATAAAAAATTTTTAGACACAATTTAAATAAGTTGTTTTGAAAAAGTATTGCAGTCTTAGATATAAAAATTATACTTGACAAATTTTGCTTTCATTAAATGAATTGGTATAGTCAACATTGTCTTGGGAAATATCATTTATGTTTTTGAAACATTTGAAAAGATGATTTTCAATCTTTTTAGGGATGCTATCCTAAATTTTGTTTGTGAACAAACCATATAAAGTTTAAAGTTCATTAATTTGAACTCTTAAGTTCTCTTTTGATTAAGAGTAGAACTAAGTGTACAAGGCTAGTTATCAACCTGTTTAATAAGGCCTAAACTTAAGTGTACATAATTAAGTTTTTTTTAAAAATGAAGGCACCTTTTTTTTAACAAAAGTTTTAGTAACTGAATTAGACATGCTAACATGTAACTAGAGTGGACAACATAGAGCAAGTACCTAGGGCATCATTAATTGGGAGTAAAAAATGATGAAATTAATTATTTGCATTTAATAAAAAGAATTTTTTAACATACATTTCCCAGATTTAGAATAAAATTTTTAAAAGCAAAAATGACATTTTTGTCCTTACATTTTAATATTTTTATTTATTAATTTGTTTTTTAAAATTTAAATAACTTTTTTAGATCTGTAAGCAAATTTTGTTTCTGACATACAAAAAAAAGCCACCTTGAATAATTTAACATACTTTTTTGATTAGTAAGTAAATATGTGATCATAATAAAAGCTCTATGTGAATATACAAACTCAAAGGATCATATTTCTATACATCAACTATTTTTTTCAATCAGTAAAAAAAAGTATTTTAAAAACTTTAAAGATTGTTTAAGTGCTAAATTAAACCAAATGAGAAGTATAAATTTCATCAATAGAAATCCTAAATATAAAAATTATATGAAAATAATGTGATAGAAAAACTGTGGATAAAATATTGAGCAAATAATTGGATATTTTTTCTTCTTTTTTTGAGGCTGAAATAAGTTTATTTCATTGAAAATTTGTATCAAAATGATGAAAAAAAAAGAATCTTAACATTTTTTTAAAAGCTTATTACAGTGTCTTTGGGTCTGGAGACAAATATTCCAAGAGAGCTTTTGATGTATTGTTTGTCAAGAAAGCATACTTCAAACATTTAGAATTTGACTTTTCATTGAATTGAATTTTAAAAAATTTGGCAATCAATGCCAAAAATATTGAAAATGTATATAAAAAATAAGAGTATAATAATGAGTAAAATCTTTATTTATATAAAAAACTAATTACAGATAAATAATTTCTTATAATACTAGTTTTAAAAAAATTCATTGAAATTAAACGAAAACAATGAGCTAATATACTGTATTAAAAAAGTAAAACTAAGATTTTGCACTGCACTTTAAAAAAATGAAAACATTTTGATTTTTTATGAAATTTATCACTGTTTTTGAATACACAGAAGTTGTTTGATTAATTATTTAGTATGTGCCTGCATATTGTTACTATGGCTTTAAGAGCTATGTAAATCTCCTAAATAATTTATGTGCACTTAATAAATGTGAGATGAAAAATCTAGTCTGAAATAAAAGTTACCTATGTTTAAGATCAAAGAAAGAGAATCTAACATTTGTATAATATAAAGTCAAACTTGCTTTTCATGGCTAAAAGTTTTTTTAAAAAAAAAAACTGTTTTAAAAATGTTATGTAATGCACAATTATCTGTTCTGACAAAAGACAAAGAAGGGGGAGAAGGGCAATCGAAAGCTGCTATTTCAAGTTTCTTGTTATCGTATGAGAAAATTATTAATTTAAAGGCAATGTTTGTTTTAATTAATTTAAGTCATTAACCAATTAAAACAGGTTTGAAACAATAGTATGATCATCAGAAAATTCATTCGTCGAGAATTGGGTACATGACGAACGTTTGTGTCAAGTTGTAACTTTTTGTTGAGGATAGATCGACAAATGTAACAACCATCTTTCAAAATTTCTAATAACCCTAAAAGTGAAAAATTGATGCCTCAAACATGATAAATCGCCAATTTGTTGTCTACAGTCACCCACAAAATAAATTGAGCGTGAGTGCCATATCAGATTTTGACAAGATGCTAAAAAGTGGCAATCGATGTTATATCGTTTAAACTTTATTGATTTTAAAATCGTTATTTAATTATGTTCTATTTTAAAATTTTTAACTCCCAATGATAATTATTTCAAAATTTTACCCCCTAATGATGGTTATTTTAATTTATTTCAAAAATTTTACTCCTAAAAATGAACGTTATAATTTTTTACCCCCAAAAATGGTTATTTAAAAAATTATACTCCTAAAAATGGAAGTTTTAATTTTTTTTTTTACCTTCAATAACGGTTATTTAAATTTTTTACTTTCAAAGATGAACGATTTAAATTTTTTTTTTACTCCCAAAAATACGCGTTTAAATTTTTTTTACTCACAAAGATGGATGGTTTTAATTTTTACCGCAATAATGAACGCTTAAAATTTTTATTCCAATAATGGACGATTTAAACTTTTCACCTCCAATTATTGGTTGAAAAATTTTAATGAATTTTGTTGAAAATTAAAACATTGAGACAGCAATAGAAAAAACCTTTTTACAGTTTCATGCAACTCGCTAAAATGTAAAACTTTAACATGTTTTAAGTTCCAGTGGTTGCGTCCTTCTTGGTTCTTGTAACTAGGCAAATATTTTTAAATTTTGTTGAAAATTGAAAATGAGATAATAATCGAAGGAAACGCTTTAATGTAAATTGGAGAAAAATTTGAAAATTACATTCAACACGTTCAGTCATAAAATGCTTTCATGTCCCAGTTAATGCGTGTTTCATGTTACTCG
Source organism: Argiope argentata (assembly GCA_026289955.1). NCBI lineage: Eukaryota > Metazoa > Arthropoda > Arachnida > Araneae > Araneidae > Argiope > Argiope argentata. The sequence continues at coordinate 4,067,659 of JAOUZG010009955.1, read as the reverse complement.
TCAGTCGATCATAACCTTCGGTATGTGGGAGGAAAAAAGTTTTTGAGATTCAATGATACTCATTGAACCGTAAAGCAAATTTATCTGTAATCTTGTATCGGAGTGCTTTTTATAATTAAGCGTAATATTTAAAATTAATATTTGAAAAAAAAAATTATTTAAAGGTAACCTTATTTTTAATTCAACTAGAAATGAAAAGAGAAGTTTATTATAAATTTGAAACTCGGAACTTGGACTGTGGTTTCTTTAAATTTTCATTGGGGAATATTTAATAAAACGATCTTTTATTGATAAATACGAAAGTTAGCGTTACACAAGTTAAATTACTTTAACCCATCGAGCGTCGGCTGTCTAGCTTAAGAATGTTCTTAAAACGACAGCAGTCAAAATAAAGGCTGAACACAATTTACAAGAAAAGAAATTGGCAGAATGTTCCTAAACCGGCCTGGTATGTTTTTGCTTTTCCCCGACCATTAACAACAGGGGATAAACTTTCCCGCGCCTCGGCTCTTCCGTTCCCCTAAAAGCGGTAGATTGTGAACAGTGCTGAGTGATAAATCAAGTAGAAAATCTGTCAACGCCGGGCAATTGCCATGCGGGTTTTCAACAACGAATTTTGTTTTCGCTCTGAGAACTAAGAACTTCTCTTTTCATCTGTACTGTCTGTAGAAAATAGAATTTTTTTTTTCAAAAATAAATAATAAAAAAACCCGCAATATGATTTTAATAAATATTTATAAACAATAGAAAAATTTGTTAAAAAACGGACTTTAAACGTGAAAGTGAACTTAGTGCATACGTTGTAAAAAAAATCCATTGAATATTGTTGAATCTATTGCGTGTAAAATCACTGGTATGTAAAACTTAAGCAATAATGTAAATTTTAAGCAGATAGCCGTGAAACTACAGAAAAGGAGCTCTTGCGATCAGTACAATGAACACGTAATTCAGGAGAAAGGTCATGCACATGCAAGTATCAGGGATGAAACGTCACAGGCGACGTGAGTGAACGCAAAACGTGTGCGGTTGGTGCGAGCACCTCAAGACTACAATAAAAGGAAGGACGGAAACACAATTCAGGAAAACAACTGCAGTGAATGACTGATGTATCGTCCTGCAAGCAAAAAGAGCCTGAAACCAGTCAGCAAGCGCTATTGCTCAGCAGCTGTGCACAGCAAAGGCAGGACAAGTGTCGTGGTTTACTGTGTCCAGACACCTTCATAAAGGGCGCCTATTTGCCCAACGTCCTGAACTCTGTATCCTTTTGAATGTTGGCCATCGGCGGCACCGTTTAGAGTGATGCAAGGAGCACAGAAACTGGACATCTCATCAATAGTGTCGTTTTCTCTTTACGGATGAGAGTCGTTTTTGTGATACAAGGGATTTTCGATGCCAGTTGATTTGGAAAGAGGTAATGTTGTCGTCTGGGGAAGCATTATGCTGAATGGGAGAATTGAGTTCCACATTTTCGATAGAGGTTCTGTAACCGGAGATTGCTATTGTAAGGAGGTGATCCTACCTCATGTGCGTCTATTCCGAGGAGCCATTAAAGCAGATTTCATTTTTAGGGATGATAATGCACAATTACATAGGACCCCTGCTGCTCAGCGGCTACTGGAAAGTGAAGATATCACTCGAATGGATTGACCAGCGTTCCCCCCTGATTTAAATCCCATAGAGCATGTGTGGGATGCTTTGAGAAGACGCCTTGCGGCAAGATTACATCCACCAGGGAATACCCAACAACTGAAACAGATGCTGATTGAGGAATGGACACTCTTACCTCAAGAAGTAATGGGCAATCTAATGCTGAGTATGGGGAGACGGTGCGAAGCAACCATTGCACTAAGGGGAGGGTATATCCCATACTAAGGAAAATCTGCTTGTTGTTCTTCCTCCTGGACAGACAATCATATATAACGATATTATGAGTTCAACAAATCCTTTTTTAGTTATATTTCATTATTGTATGCATTTTATTCATTTTTGCACAACTATGCTTTCGTCATCCTTTAAGTACAAAACGCTGTCTTTCATTTCTGAATTTCATGTCTTTCAGATGATTTCTCGTGTATTTATGGCAAAAAAACCCCTGTTGCTTAGGTTTTGCCCACTAGTACGCATTTTCTTAAACGTACTAATGCTATTAATCAAACTTGATAATCAATACCACAATCTAAGGTGAAGAGTACTCGGTCTTATTCGTGGTTTTACAGATTTTTGAAGCCTTTTTCTAAAGATTGGACGGAATGTCCCAAATGCAGAGAGGTAATAACCCTTTTTGGAATTTTACAACACTTCTACGCAGAAGTATTGCTGTTTAAATTCTAAATATCACTGCATGTTTTGTTGTGGTCATTGTCAATGGAAATATGGAGAAAAGTCAAATCTAAAACTATCAAGCATGCCGAGAAGTGTCTCAAGAACTTTTTGAAGTTGCATCGTGAACCAAAGGTCGTGGGCGAATCGGTGAATGAAATATGCAACGAGACGCTTGAAGATATTGAAACTCTATGCGCATGTTCTAAATTTGTATCTACTTCGAATAATATGCGTGCTCGCATTAAAGACAGATTGAGAGAATACGTGGGTTTATATAATTCTCATTTCGGGAGACCCGAAATGTTTAGCAACGATAAAGGTATTCGTTTTATCGGACGTAGTGGTTTGGGAAAAGATGCTTTTACAATCATTCAAAGATTCTTTAAAGGTGATTTGAAATGGACTCCCGCGATGATCAAAATCATAGAATTATTCGAAACGTTTTTGAGGGAACTAAAGTCGATTCGAGATCGGTTTATTGCGTGCGCGTTTGGTACTTGTGTGCGTTGGACTTTTAGATAATGAAGATAATAAATGAGTGCATCGTCACATGATTATGCCTACGAATCCGAAAGCGAGTTTGAATATATTTGGAAGCATATAGATCGCATGCCGTTACCGAAAAAAATACGAAAAATCCAAATGATCCGTGTTTGATGACAAAAGCTAGGACGATGTCCAAATTCTTCTTGCCGTAAAAGAATTCCCATAAATTTAAATAATTTAAACTGTGAGAATCTCATTGTATTAACATCCTATTTTTGTATGAATCGAACGATTCCTTCTCATGTAATAGCATTTTTATCTATGTGTTTCGAAAACGGAATAATGATTTTTTTGTGGTGATAATTGGGCGATAAAGACGTTGATGAATGGGGAAGAGATGCCAGTAGATTTTGGGGTGAAATACGTCACATGAAATACGAGGTACCAATTCAAATTACAAATTGAAATTAAACAAACTACGTGATTCTTTTAGATCTGAAATTTCAACCATGCGATGAGGAAACTGGGTTATGGTTAAAGTGATGTAAAAATAAACGTATGTGTTTAAAGATTAACCTTGAATGGACTAAAGTGCACAGAAATGCATGGTACTGTGCTGAAATTGAAAAAGAATAAGCGTTTCAATGTCTTTGGGACGAAATGTACGTTTTGTCTCCGGGACGACAAAGTGTGATGAATCGGATCAAATATTTTACGAAAAAGATGAAAACAAAAATTAGGATCTTATTGAAGCCAGGTGAAAATGTTGACAAAAAAAAGAGAGAGACTATGATTGCAAAAGAACGGGATGTTTTTGCAAAAGAACGAGATATGTTCGCAAAAGAAAGAGATGTTTTTGAAAAAGAACAAAATATGTTAGCAAAAGAAAGGGATATGATTGCAAAAGAACGTGATATGTTTTCAAAAAAAAATTGATTTCAAAAGAACGGTATTTGATTGCAAAAGAAATAGATAAAATTGCAAAGGAATGAGATGAATTGAAAATTGAGAATTTACAGTCGAAGAGTGGAAAGTGACTGATGATGAGACATATACTGGAATTTATGAAATAAACTATCATATTTTAAACATAGTTTTTAAAATAAATTACTTTTAAGATATAAAAAAATAATTTATGACAATTATATTTTTATTCCTTTTCAATCAATATTGAACTCCTTTTATAAATAAACATTTTATCACTGGACGAAATTTCTGACTATTTTTTCTTTTTGCAAGTAACGTTTCAAAATTGGTTGAATTTTTTAAAAAACCAACGTCTTTTATTTCGCCAGAAATCTTTTAAAATTAATTTTGAAATGTTCGATGCTTATATTTTTATCCTAAATATAAAAAAATTTAAATTGTAATATTATATTTAGTCCTAAATATTAAAACAAATAACTATAAAAAAAAGAAATTTTAAAGTCAATTTCTACTTAGGTCAACAAAGAAAATTTTTATTTTAGTTCCTTTCTATTATATAATTACAACTAATATAAATTATTTATAAAAAATTATTGATTTTTGCAGGAATTGAACTCACATTCTTCACCTTTACTTGAAAAATACTGAAATTCTTGCATTTTACCGATTTAGCTACTGTCTGATGACTTCAATTTTCATAACACACTAGTAAAACTCAGTTTAAATATTAAAATTAATTGATGAAATAACACTTAAAAAACGTTATTAACATCAAGTGTCATTCACTACAAGTTAAAAAAAAATTGAACTTGAGTGGGCGAATAAAAAGTATTTTATTAACGATTGAAAATTTGAGCATTTATGTCTATATATTAAGAATAATGCAAGTTCAAAAAAAGAGCCAGAAACAAAACAAATGTGACTTATTTGCAAAGCTTATTTGTAAAACAAAAGGTAAAGAGCAAAAAAAAGTTATATGTTTGATATCATTAATAAAAATTGCGATTTTTTGTTCTCTGCAGCAGATTACAAAACAATCCTATTTACAAAATCCAATATTACGTGATTGGTATGATGGTTAATACATAGTATGTCTACCAGACGATTCAATTCAGTCCAGATAAGGTCTAGGCATGCTGAGTATGATCTCGGAGAATATTACACCACTCATCTAGCAATGCCCTCCGAAGTTCTGGTAGACATGTAAGAGTGGTTGTCGGGATGAAATTCGTAGACCCAGCATGTCCCACTCATGCTCTACTGGATTCAAGTCCGGGGAGATGGCTGGAGATTCTATACAGGTAATATCCTAACATCGAAGACACTTATTTACGATGTTTGCACGGTAAGGACAGGGCGTTGTCATTCATTAACGAATTCTGGGTCCATGGTGCCCCGAAACAAACGTACATGTTGTTCTAGAATGAAGTACCAATAGATTTGGTCTATCATGGTTTCAATTTGAAGTTTCAGAACAGTTCTGGGACTTAGACTATTTAGACTCTTCTCTAAATGAACAATCCTGCACAACCAAAATGGTGTCATTCAATAAGGTTCTTCTGGTGGTAACAGGTACCTGATGCTCACCATATGAACTGCCCGGCGGGAATCAGACTGCTAACTAAACTTAGACTCGCCAGTAAGCATCTCCCAAGACCATTGTTGCGGTGTCCATGATAGAACTGTCTACTCCAGGCTAACCACGGGTGATAGTGAGTGGGTACTGTAAGTTTATCTGATAGCCTTACGAGCATATAGACAAATCTTTTCTAAGCATCTGCACACTATTGGCCTTGAAATTGCCGCACTGAAAGCTGAAGAGAGCAAACGAGACTGGTCTGATGTTATGCTCCTTATGTTTCTTTTGGCAGTAACTTCAAATACCGGTCCTCATTCGGTGTTGTAATTCAGGGGAGACTTGTGCTGTAACGTTTATTGACATTACCATCAGTTTAGAATCATTGCAAAAGCCTGGAGGTGATACTCTGGGTGATTCCAAGTTCATTAGATGTCTCCAGCTGGGTACACCCACATTCAAGACGGCCTATAATTCTACCACGTAAAAAATCATTCAAATGTATCCTTAGTCTTAAAACTACACAGTTATTGCACTGAAAATCTTATAAAATGCTTTCGAGCAATTTCACTTCATTGCCTGTATTCCTTATACATCATTCTCTTACACTCGTCGTTGTGGCTTACTATCGATGTCATCTGGTGGCTTCCGGAAATTTGCATAGGATTTTTGAAGATGCGTCTAGTTATTGTACAGGTGATATATGTATTTTATAGTTCGATTTCCTTGTGAATTATTCTAACTTTATGGACATTAGAGTATATATTGAACAAAATATATATAGGGAGAGTGTGAACTAATAGTAGGGATTGAAAAATACTATTCAATGCACAAGATATGATTCAGATTTGATTCCTTTTTCAAACCAGCGTCAGTTTTATTTTGCAAGAAACATTTTTAAAATTATCAAGTTTTAAAATAACTTAAAACTTTACTGTTGTATTTTAACTTATAGATTAAAAAAATGTTAAACTGTAAAAAAATTGCTAAATTATCTTGTTAATATCAGATTACTCAAGTTGTATTTTTAATATCTTTTCAATAATATAATATTTAACTATTTAAATTGTGTTTTTATTATGTTTTATCTTCTTTCATTTTAAATTACATGTGACTCGAGTTCTTCATGGTATTTATTTTTTGCTCTTCGCTTTCGCCATCTATTGTTATAATTTAGAACTAAAGCAAATTTTATTTATAAAAAATGATACTTTTTTAAAATTTATCTTTTTCAAAAAGTACTTTACTCCAAAAACGAAATGAAAAAAATAGCTTTGAAAAAAAATCCAATTTAAAAAGTAAACTGAAATAGATAAATTAATTCAATCACACGTTACTTTAATTAGTAAATAAAGTATTAATTAAACTTAATAAATTTTATGTTTAATACCAATTAATAATATTGATTTAATAATATTGAAATAACAGATATTTGGAACAAATATTTAAAAATAACGATATCAAAATTATTTTTTATTCTAAATAAGGTGGATTGTGTGTTTCTTGACGGAAAATTAATTACCAAATTTTCATCGCTTCGAAACAATTATCGCATTTCCAAGCTATCCCTTGTCACAAGCAAAATTAGCCAGCTCATGCTAGCTCAAAATATGAATGAAAAAAAAAATCCAATGAAAAAGATTTAACGTTTGTTCTACAACATTTTTTTTCTTTTTCGTATCGATAAAAATTCGAATTTTTCCGCCGTTTTCCTGATTTTCCTTTATTTTTTTAAGATCAGCTATAAAAGGTATTAACTGTGACTGCAATGCAAAATTGTTTGGATTTGGAATAACCGGCGTTAATCAAAGTTTTCGTATGAAAGAAATCGGTAAATAATTATGTATTTTCATGCAATTTTTTGATTTTAAATAATTTTAATTTAATCTATTTATTGAATAGTTAACACCATTGTGCACTTTGTCGCTCAATATATTTTGTTTACCTACTTAAAATACATGATTCCTAATAACTATGATTTTGATATTTGACAGGTATTAATATGTTTTACATTTATGAATAGTCATTCGGAAGCTGAATGTGAAAATCATTTATAAACTGATATTATTTGTTCGTTGACCATGTATTTTTAAGAATAGTTTTAACTGCATTTTTTTTATTTCATTGGGATTTCTATAATCTTTGTGCGTTTGGTTGTATGAGCGATTGAAGGTCGCGGTACGAACATGCGACGTTTGGGCCTGTAGCCGAGTAATATACCGATTAAGCAAACGGGACCCTTCAGCTCGAAGGATATTATCAGGCTTATGAGGCTATCGCTACAGTAACAGATGATATGACTGAACCTTCATTCCATTTTTCGAATGTAGTAATGATAAATGTATGTGATATAATATTGATCTTTAATTATTTAATTATATTCTCTATAAAAAATATATTTAAGGATACAAAAAGATAAAAATGTGTTAAGTTCCATTTTGACAGTTTATTAATAAATTGAATGTTCTAACAGTCTAATTTAAATGCTTCCTTATATTTTTAATTACCTTGTTGCTTTATGCTGCTTACCAAGAAACTAGCTTTGATCCATTTTTTCAATTATCATTGTTTCACTCAGTTTCAAGCAGTAGCTTTTTTTACATAGGCTAGTTCTTCAAAGTTACATCTTTTCCTAAATCATCTTTTAAGGTAATTTTCTGTATTAAGCCAAAATATATTGGAGAACAAATTTCTGTTGTCATTGCTGTATTCTAACAATAAGAATAGGTGCTGCATTCTAACAATTTGTAAAATGTTAAATAATTACAAAATGCTGACGGCTGCAGTTTACAAACTTCTTGAATAGATAAGATACTCTTGACTTGAAATCACATAGCAAACCTGAATTAGAAACATGTTTATGTAATCATGGTTAAAAATTATTGAAAGTACATGACAAAACATGTTTATAAATCACTATATAAATATATATACAAGACAAAGTAGAAAAAGGAAGTGTTGAGATGACAACTCTTGGTTGTGATGCTGATCATACATCATCATTAAAGTATAGATATTCTCAAAAATATTGAAAACTTTTGACATCTATTAGGAAATATGCTATTGAATCCTCAGTGTGACTAAATGTAGACATATGATTTGATGTATCTCTGGAAAAATTACGGCATGATATGTCTGGTAAATGCATAGGCCATTTTATTGGATTACCATAGCTATGCCATTTGCTTCATGTTCTTGTAAATTGCTATTTTACTACCATTCCATTAGTTTGTGTAATGTAACTTCTAAATGAATTTGTTTCAAACATACTTTTGTAAAGTCAATAAAGGCCTCAGGAATTGCTTGTCTTTGTCATGCAATTAGAGTCATCTCAGCATACCCTTATTCTCTTAGAAATTTGTAAACCTTCAACTACAAACCTTACAACTTCAGTAATGCAATGCAAGAATGATGTATCAAAAACTGTTTTCTTTTCTCTAATATCAATTTTTATAAAAAAAATTATTAATGTGATATAAATTTCTGAATATTTTGTAATTGTTTTTTTTTTTGTTCTAGCAATAAGTATTTATATTTTTTATTCTTATTCTAAAGAAAGGATAGGGGACAAAATATTTTATTACTGTTTATTCCTTTTTTTATATTTGCTTGGACTATAATTTTTTTTGATAAATTCATTAAATCTGTTTTAAGGGCAATAAATTTCTATAATTTCAATAAAAGCAAAATATGAGGTAATTAAAAAAATTAGTCTTCTTAAATTATTAAATTAAAATTACAATGACTTAATATAAAATATATATAGTTTAAATGAGTTTTTTTAGCATACTAATTTCTGTAACATCCTTTTTCCTTACATTACTGAATATGTGCATACATAAAGTGAAAGATATGTACTGATATTGTGTATAATGACATATTTAATATAATTATATTTTCTGCTGGCACAGGTTAAATTTCTAATTTTTTCAATACAATTTAAATCTGCATACAGGAGTAGTCACTTTTCACTTGCGTCTGTCTATGTTAATAATTTCTCCTCTTTAGAAAACTGGTAGTCTGAATAATTTTTTTCTTGCAAAATGTTACCCTATCATCAAGAATACAAAATAACAAAAGAATGCATTAATGTCTTTATGTTGACTTTTTTCTGTTATTTTGGCTATTTTTTGGTTGTGGAATCAGGAGATTGTAAGGGTAGTGATTGGAATGTATGCTGCTATACCTTCTCTATTTAATGTACAACACATAAACTAAAGATCACCAAACCTTAAAATATCAACTCTTTGTTATTTCCCCCTTTTCTTCTTGTCCATTTACTTTTACAATACAATTTATCACCTCAAATATTGTTTGCCTGTGGATTCTAAAACCCTCTGTATTTTTGTGCATGCATTAGGATGAGTTTAATTTGACAAAACGGGGATGAGAGGACAAATGAAAAGAAGATATGCTGGCATTGAATAGTAAAGTAAATACGCACATCCTTCCAAATCACACCCTTTAACCAGATGAAATTGTTGAAAAGTTGTTGTCCCAAGATACTGAAATGAACAATAGATATGAACATGATGCTTGACTTTGATCTTTTTTCTGTAGATCATTATTGAAAGGGAAGTGTCTATTTTCTGTGTGTGCAGAGTTTAAATTTCCATAGGGGGCTGTCGTTCAATCTGTTATAGAAGAATAGTTGAAGCAATGCCTCTTTCTTTGAATGATCACTGCCAAACAACTTCTTTAATAAATTATACGTCACTTACATTGGATTGGCCATATTTTTCTTGTAGCTTTTTTCAGTGAACTATTGATATATATATATATATATTTTAAAAAGAAAAGATTTTGAAGATGTCGCTAGAAGAAGCAAAGTAGATAACAAATGAAATTGTTTTAAAGTTGTCGTAAATAATGATGTTGACAAAGCCATCTTAAGATGGTTCTACAAGTTGATAAAGTAAAAGCTACCCACTAGTAAACTAAAGTTTTCTGAAAAATCATGTCTTTACTAGGAAACAAATTTCAAAGTGAGTAATAGATAGTTTCCCTTCTTTTATGAATATCTCAGAACTATTATTGAAAACAAATCATGGTGATAGAAAGTTAGTGTCAATTAATGGTGCTAATAATTGAAGCAATGAGAAAAAGAGAAGACAGGTAGAAAAAATCCACTCTTTTAATGATGTGTGTAATTCTGATAGAACTATTTTGTTCTAACAACTAATGCCAAATAAAGCAATGTTCTTTAAGAAGAAAACTGTAAATGTGGAAAGAAATTGAAACAGAGGCTAGTAATCTCACTGTCTTCAAAAAGTTCTAGAACCAATAAATTGGAGCCAATTATTGGAAATATGCAAATTCAAGCTACTTTAAGAAGGTCAAAATGTTATAAATTGATTACAAGGCAAATAGGAAATTTCGTATGATGAAAAAAAAAAACTCTTCAGCATTTAGCTATTTGATGTTATTAAAATGACGAAAAAGAAAATATACTTATAGCTGATTACACACCTCACAAAACTCCTTGAGATTTGAAAAGTTTAAAGGTCTTTACTTTCCACCAAGCTACACAAAAATCCAACAACCATAAGTTTTAGACTTCATTAAGTTCTTCAAGAAATACTCTCCAAAAAAGTTAAGTTCAGAATGTTGCCTTGTCTGCATTAGAAGTTGTCTAACTCAAAGATCTAAACGCAATAGTTGAAAAAGTGAATGTTATTAGGGCATTTAAAGTGAAGCTGGAATTTGTGAGAGCATCTACGATTCAAAACTATGGTATAAAAGCTTTATCTTTTGATTCAACACTATTGAATTTTTTTGTAATTGCTGAAAAACAAGAATGTGTAGATAGTTTATCCATGATAATTGAGCATCCCAAAATTCAACTCTGGAAATTTTACAAAATTAGACAATGTTATTTTGTCATTCAGCAGTATATTTTAGCTGAATTCTAGATGATTTAATGATGTGGAATAGCCAACTGTCTGTTCTTAACATAAAATTTATATTTTATATGAGTGCCATTTTCTTAATTATTTGATCAGCAACAGTTCTATAATTTGGTACTATTGCAACAGTATCAAATGTCCCACTTATATTTGGATTCAGATTATTTGAACAGATTATTAGATGGCCCGTCATATGAGTGTCACTCAAATTAGATGGGTTGAAATACGTATGTATGCACATTTTATTTGCATCAAAAGATAAACTAAGAAAATTTAAAAAAAAATTAATTAAATTTTTTTACTGCATATTTTTATAAGATAAATTTATGTTTATATTTTTTAATTCATACTATTAGTTCACACCTCCATATGTATATTTTGTTCAAATTTTCAATCGTTAATAAAATATTTTTGATGCATCCTCACAACTTCAAATATATGTTTTTAAACTTGTAGTGGATAAATTTAATATAATTAATTAAATTTAATGAATTTTTCATACTTTAAATAGAGATTTAGCAGCTTGTAAGGAAAATTAAAATTAACAGACAGTAGCTAGATTGATAAAATGAAAGGATTTCAGTATTTTTCACATGAAAATGAAGGTATACAAGTTCAGTTCTTGTAAAAATGAATTATTTATATTAAATGTACTTATTTAATTAAAAGTAACAAATGAAATTTTTCTTTGTTGAGCCAAGTAGAATTAGACTTAAACATTTTTTTTTTTTTAATATTGCTTGCTTTATACATATATTTGTGTTGTTTGTTATTGCTCAAAGCTAGATTTCACTTTGCAGTTCTTATTTAAAAAGTTAAGTAGTGTAGTGTTTACAATTCATAATTTTATATAATACTGTGATTATAAGCAATTTTTACTATATATAAATACTTATAATTTTTTAAAGGAATAATAATACTGAATTTTTTATGTTTTCAAAAACTTAAATTTAAAATAATTTGTTTTATATTTTTATAATGGTGGAATTTTATAATTAATTTTTCATTCACTTCTTGATGTTATGTAATTTTGTATACTTGTGGCATTAACTGCTGTGAATTAATTTTATATTTACTGAATATAATTATTAAGCAACTGATTCAATTAAGTTTTGATTCGTATGACTGGTGCTACTAGGTGAGGATTAAAAAATAGTATTATGATTTTTCTTTAATATTAAGTTATAAATAAGAGACTAAAATGAGAAAAATTATTAAAATAAAGTTTAATTTTTAGAATATTTAAAAATGTATTTTTCTAATGCATTTAAATTAAATTTATTAATAAAAATTTCTTTCTCTTTTTCATTTATGAATAAAACTGGAACTCATTAAAGAAAATTTGTAGTATTTCTGAATTTATTTTTTCTGGTATGATCGAATGGCCAATTATAAATTAAAAGTAAAATATAATTGCAATTTTTATTTTTTAAATTCAAATTTGTCATTTTGTATTTATTTTTTCAAGATATTACTTTCTTGAAATTAATTTAATCTGATTCTTTTTAAGTTCATATTTGCTCTAAATAAGTAACTTCATTATGTTAATAAAAAAGTTGAAGAAGAGGAATTCAGTGTTTTACTAATTTTTATTTTCATTTGTGATATCAAAATAAGTTGTATTCATTAAGAAAATAAATGCCAACTATGAATAAAGAAAATTTAATTGCAAATGCAAAGTATTGTTTTTAATATATAAAAATAGAGATTTGCTTACTATGTTGTTACTAATGGTGCAGATTTTTCCAAAACATATAGACTTCAGGGGGGGGGGGAGATTTTAAATAAATTTAATTGTATGTTATGACTAGAAAATGAAATTCTCTGTAACAGTGTGCCACATCTTCTATATTGCATTTCTTTATTTATCTTATTAATTTTGATGCTAGCATATTAGCTACATGCAGTCAATAATCACCCCCAAAAAATTGCAAAAGTTTGTATGACAATAGGGTTTTTTTCATTGTTCTAATATGATTATGTTCACCAATGTCTCATGATTAATTAAGTATTTGAATTTCAGCTTGTTACCCTTCTATTAACTTCTATTAATGTCAGAAAAATTAACTACAGAATTATTTATTTGAACTAAATTATTTAACTACAATTTGATATGCTTTTCTGGCATTTCTGATTGAGATATCTCATATATCTTTTTTCTTTTCTTTTTTTTCAGATTTCCAATAAATATTATGACTCTACTTTTATAAATTTTTGCTGTCTTTAAACAGTATTTGGTTATAGTATTTTTGGATTCCTGCTTTATTTTGACAAAGAAAATGAGTGGAGGGGTTTATGGTGGAGATGAAGTTGGAGCTTTGGTGTTTGATTTTGGGCATTATTCAATACGTGCTGGGTATGCTGGTGAGGATACACCTAAAGCAGATATACCTTCCATGGTTGGGGTTATTGAGGAGAATGTTTCAGATGCCATGGAAGTGAATGGAAACAGTACATCCAATGAATCATCCACACAAAAGAAATATTACATTGATACAACAAGCATTCATGTTCCTCGTAAAGGTGTGGAATTATGCTCTTTTTTGAAAGATGGCATGATAGAAGATTGGGATTTATTTGAAAAAGTTCTGGATTATGTTTATAGCAAACATATTAAATCAGAGCCACACTTGCACCCTGTTTTAATGTCGGAAACCTCGTGGAATGCTCGTCCAAAGCGAGAGAAGTTGACAGAAATAATGTTTGAGAAGTACAACATTCCTGCTTTCTTCTTGAGCAAGAATGCTGTGCTTGCTGCTTTTGCCAATGGACGATCCACAGGAATAGTTGTTGATTCTGGAGCTAGTCAAACATCAGCGGTTCCAGTTCATGATGGGTATGTGTTAGCTCAGGCCATTGTCAAATCACCTCTTGCTGGTGATTTTATCTCAATGCAATGTAAACAGCATTTGGAAGAGAATAATGTTGAAATCATACCTCCATACTTGATAGCTTCTAAAGAAGGAGTCAAGGAAAATGATCCACCAAAATGGGTTAAAAAAGCCAATATCCCAGAAGTTACGAAGTCCTGGCACAATTACATGGTTAAACAGGTTCTTCAGGATTTCCAGTGCTCTGTGCTACAAGTTTATGAAACACAATATGAAAAGGAAGTTGTGGAGAATTTGCCAACGGTACATCATGAATTTCCAAATGGCTATAATCAGGATTTTGGAGCCGAAAGATTTCAAATCCCTGAAGCACTTTTTGACCCAACCAATATCAAGGGCATTACAGGAACAACAATGGGAGCTGCTCAAGTCGTTACTACAAGTGTCGGAATGTGTGACATTGACGTCCGACCTAGTTTATATGGAGGGGTCATTGTGACCGGGGGCAACACTCTCATTCAAGGTTTTACCGAGCGATTGAATCGTGACCTGTCCGCTAAAACTCCTCCAAGCATGAGACTGAAGGTCATAAGTTCCAATAATGCAGCAGAACGTAGATTCGGGTCTTGGATAGGAGGATCAATTTTGGCTTCTCTTGGAACCTTTCAGCAAATGTGGATAACAAAGCAAGAGTATGATGAAGGTGGCAAAACTCAAGTTGAAAGGAAATGTCCTTGACATTCACCTTTTGGTGAAGGTTGATTAATCATTGGATGATGTAAGTTTAAATCCAATGGTGTCATATCCTCTTAAAAATGCTTTAACATTGGATTTAAATCTACAATTTTGCATTTAGTTTAACATAAAACTTTACCATTATATACATGTATCATTTTATATTACAATTACCTGCATTTTTTACTTTCTCAAATTTCTGTACTAGTTACTCACAAATCACATTTGGCTTTGTCTGTGTTTGTAACTTAAAAAAATATATATATATATTAAGAATCTTAATTTAAAAAAATTGTGACCTAATTTTAGTACCTGGCATAAAACACACACCAAAGGATAAGTTTAAATTTTTTTTCTCTATATTTTAAGTTACATAATTTTAAAATTACTTATTGGTTTCAAATATCAAACATACTCCTATTCCTTTTGTAAAGATGTGTTTACTAATGACAGATCACTTTATTCTTGAATAATTCAACTGTTTAATTAGAGTTATACAAATGTTTTTCTTTGTAACATAATCAATTTTTATAATTTCTTTTCTATAAAATATGAATTACCATTGATTGATTACTGTTAAATATTTTGTAATTTCTCTGCATTTTTATTTTGTGTTGATAAACTTAACTTGCATTTTATGTTAAGAAACAATTTATCTATTCGGCTGTATCCCTATGAAATAATTTATTTTGTAAAGCTGTTAAGTATGATAATTGAAATTTTTGTAATAAACAAAATTAACCTTTGCTTGAATAATTTATGATTTGCTTATGTTTTTTCCCCTTGTTATTTTTAAAAAATATTTATTTTTGATGTAAAATAGAAATAACGTGTTTCTATATTGAACAACTGCTATCCTTAAAAATAAATAGCTCTGTTTATTTTTTTTTTATTAATTCATTTACAAATGAGAATTATTCAGAATGTGGAATATTCAGTTTTTAATTGTTTATAATAGATGTTTAATGTTAATGAGATAGCAATTGTGAAATGTAGTGTGAGATATCTAACTCAATACACTTTAGAAAGCTCCTGTTATTACAACTGATTATTTTTATTTTTAATTTTTATTATCATGTTTCTGCTTTAATAATTGATGTTATAATTTTACAAAGAAAATATTTTTTGAATCCTAATAATATTGATTTATCTGTTGATTCATTATTCATCTTTATATGTAGTTTTATGAAAATGTTACCATAAATGTTACTGCATTTGCTCCACGAGTGTTATAATTTTAACAAAAACAGCATTTCATAATTTTTTTGTCACAAGTATTTCTATAATCTTCCATATTGTTCCCAAACTGTATTGAAAAATAAAATATCTAAGTTTTAAAAGTTTTGTTTTTTTCTTAAAAAAAAAAATCTATATCTATTAAATTCAGACTAGTTTTGCTCATTTTGTATTCCAAATGGTGTAAATGTTTTGCCTTTTTCAATCATTAACTTATTGCCTGAATGATCTGTATCAGAACTTGGTAAACATAGCCTTTCACTGCTCTGTTTAAGCCTTAAAATTTTTCTTGCTGACTTTTTTTTTTGACATTTTTTTATTATGACTTTCAAGTTTGAATGCTTAATGATGAATTGAAGCATTTTTTTAAAAGGGATGAATCCAAATTAGATGGTTAATCTTGAGGTTTCTTTCTTTCTTTTTCTGCAAATATTGAGGACATTAGAGTTAAATGATGCTTGGTTGCTAAACTTTCTAAAAAATTACTTATCACCAAATTACCAAACATCTCTCAGTTTTATACTTCTTCATTGAAATTGTATTGTAAAGTTTTTATTTGTCTCTATTGTAAAATCTTTTTATTAAATCAGGAATTATATCATTAAGTTCATTCTTTTTATTAAATCAGGAATTATATCATTAAGTTCATTAAATGCCTTAACATAAAGAATGAACTTTTAAGTTCATTCTTTATGTTAAGGCATTTATATGATTACAATAAATATTTAGTTCAATGAAGTTCAATTTAAAGATTGCATGCATCCTACAGCTATTATATTCTGTGTAGCAAACATTACTATACGCAACAAAATCTTCAATGAAAACTTTGTCCCTTAGTTTCAGAATCTCCTTATAATACAATTTTTCATAGTAACTATTAGCTCTGTACCATCAATGCATCATTTAAATCTTCCAAGAAGAATGAAAATTTTAGATTAACACTATTTAGCATGCCATTAGTATTTTAGTGCTGTTGCAGAATGAAATAAAGTATATCAATGAGGAATTTACATATTAAAAATATGAAAGCATTAGAAATGCACTTGAAACTATTCAAATTTGTCCATAGATGTATAAACAGCACCTAACTTTGTAAATGCATGTATGTAAATTAATTCCAAAGCTATTGATATTGAAAACAAAATTCAGTGGAGTTTAAATATCTGAATTATACAAATATTTTCTAATCAGGTTGGGAAACACCCAAAAATTTATGTAGGAAATTATTTTTATTTTGTGATTTTTTTTTATTATTACTTTTCCATGCAAATGATTATTTACGCACCTGAAAGAAAAAAGTCTTCTGTCAAATGGATGAGATTTTAAATCAGTTTCAACAAGCAGAATATTCCTCCAGGAAATGTTATAGCACTGAAGAAATGCCAATTCGCTAAGGAGGGGAGAAATGCACATTTTATATAAAAAAATTTTATTTTGTTTTTTAAAAGCCTTTATTTCTGTAGAAATTATTATTTTACAGTTCACATTAGCCTTATTTATTTGGACTTTTTTAGTATACGAGTTTAGTGCTCTTGTCTTAAATAGATTTTTTTTATTGAGACAAAACAAAAGTGTGACACACAATTTCTGAAAAAAAAAATTTGGGGCATCAATTTTATTGTATGATTTTTTACAGAAATTCCAATAGACTTATTGAGTTAAAATCATTTTGTTTGTAGGGTTTTGACTTTAAAATGTTTATTTTAAATTTGATCTCTTTTTTTATGTTGTGAAATCTTTATTGTATGGATATTTTTTTTTCATCTGTGTCTACAAAAAGAATGCAACATCTTTTTGAATGATGTGGCTTCCAATTTATTAGAATTTGAGAAGTTTGAAGTCACCTACAATAGAATTGATAAATTTTCATCAAGATATTTAAAAGATCAAAAGTCTTAATAAGGATGTGAAATTGTATTAGGTAATTAAAACTCTAATGATATTAGACCAAAACTAGGTTCATAGTTGAGAAGAGATAATAAATAAAATATTTAATTAAATAAAATATTAAGGTTAACTCTTTTACTTCTTAGCCTGGTTTCTCTAATCCATTCAATTATCCTATGCCACATAATTCCCAAATATTGTCTTAATGTTTGTGCGATTCAGAGTGATTCAATCAACTAAAAATACTGGGTTTGAAAACTTCAAATACATGTTGCAAAACTTATGATTTTAAACGAATGGAAAGTATGCGGTTGAGTAGAGGCTCAAGTCACAAAAAACAAATTATATGCAAAAAATTGACAATTTTAAATATATTGGAAAATGGTGAAATAAATATTCAAATTATAAAATGTGACGAAAAAAATGAATAAAAGGAAATACATTACAGATGAACTAAAAGATTTAAAGTGAAAAAAGATTAAAATTGAAGATATAGTGTTTGCATTATATAAACATATTGTCAAAAAAAGTGATTTCAGAATCAGAGAATAGAGATTTATAATGCATTGCAAAATTAAATAGTTTCATGAATGATAGCTTTAGCATAATGATTTAAAATCTTTTAATGTCGAGAATTCCATTTCATTTGTTTAAATATAAATAAAGGATTGTTTATTTTTCCCTATATCTTACATTTTTCTTCTCATCTACCAAACACAAGTTAAGATAAGAAAAAAAAAATACTTGTTGCTTAGCAATATTTTAAAAATAAATGTTGTTTGTATTGAGTTATAATTGTGAATGCATTTTTTAAAAAATGCAAGATTTTGCTTGGATGAGCTGTGCGTTTTTTAGTGGTTGTTGCATTAGAATCTAGAAACTAACATTACACAGTTCATTGTGGCATATTATCTGCAAGATGATTGAAACGGATATTTTTAGTCCATTTCGTTTAAGCATTTAGAAGTAGTGAATAAGAAAGTTTCGGCATAGTTCAGTAATTATAATAATAATGAAAATATTTTATTAAAATGCATAATTTGTATTTTTAGCTAAAATATGTAATTCAATGTTTTTGGATTTTTTATTTCAATAAACATTTTAGCAATAGTGTGTGGCTGCCGTATGTTAAATGTTGCACTTTCATTTTTCTCAAAATAAAAGATTTTGATTAATAATTCTCCATGTAATCGAATATTATCTACTAGTTTGATTTATTAAATTGATTAGCAATTTTCAAACCACACAAGGCTTTAGTGAATAGATTTCTGAAATTTGACGAACTGATAGGTTTGCCGGTACCGTATCCACCTTTCTTAAAATACCAACATTAAAATATTTGAGCCCCTACAGATTTAATGTATTCCAATTTCATACTGCATATCTTCTTTGGAATTGAAATTCGAATTTTAGATTCTGGCATTAGGCAGTTTTAATTGTTATGCTTTAATGCCAGGTTTACACGCGCCTAGGTATAAGACGGCAAGCGGGCAGCGACGGGATGAGCACATACCGCTGTATTGAATTTTTTTCTTGCTGTGCATGCGTGTGTAAAATTTGGGGATTTTTTTGGCGGAAAAAAGTTATTCCTTATCAGATTAATTCCGACATTTTTTGCTCTTTCTGATGCGAAATTGTGTTCTTTTTAATTGTCATTTTTTTCTACAGTTTTTCAAATTTAGGTTATGTTGGCATGTTTTTTTTTAATTTTTTATTTTAACTTGTTTTCTTGTGTAAAATCCATCATTTAATTAGAATACGCAGTGAAAAAGAAATATTCAGGAATGCCAAAGCGGCAATTTATAGCCAAGCTTGGAATGTCTGAATTTATCGTACGAAATTATAGCAAACATAAATCAGTCCCTGGCCGAGTGTAAACCATAGTAATCAACTCTATAGTAGACACTCGGCATTAGTTACGATGTTTTTTTATTTTTTTAATAACAGAATTTACTAATAAGCAAACTTGACACATAGAATTTTCTTTTTCTCTGATGATTATTCTCTAGGAATTATTAGTTATTTTCTTTTAAAATCGTCCTCAAGAGAAATTAACCATGTTAAAAATCTGCTTTTTAAATTCGAAGCTTATCCAACAAATTGGTTCATTTTTCATTTAAGATTTTTTTTTTTCGATTTTGATAATTATGTTTAATAGATGTTTTCGTAGAATAGTCAAATCTGACCCTTATGCCATAAAAACAAATCAAATCTAATTTAATTTTTAGAACATATTTTTGATTAATATATGAAGGATATCCTACAGAACTATTTTAATTAACTAACATCTGCCTTCATCTTTTTTTTATTAACATCCGATGATATATGAAATTAAAGCAAGAGTTGTAAAGGTTAGATCATTTCAGAGAGGACGATAAATTTTAGTTTAGCATTCCAGAACAACGCCATCTGTTGGTCTTTTGAAAGTCTGTCCCAATTAATTTTGAGGCAGAGGCCCCACTAATTTTCGTCAAGAGAAGACGTCTGTCTTCTCGCGTCAGCGATTCCCGCAAAGCTCAGCGGATACGCGGTAATATATATTTTCAGTCATAATGTTTCCCTACCTCTAACGTCCTCCGAGAGGAAATAATGTAAGTTTCTGATTATTAAATATCTCCATGTTTTAATTCTTTTTAATATTTCCCTGTAAATATTCCCCTTTAACTCTAAATAAATTCTTTTATTTTTTCTAAAGAAGTCTCTTCATCCTTCGTTTGTATTATTTTAATTTTGGTTTAGAAACTGACCCATAAATATTAAAAAACCCCTAGACATCACGCCACTAAAACCCTGCTATCTGAAGAGTCTAATTTTTTTCTTCGAAGATTTATTTAGACTCCCATATATATGACAGAGACAAGAGAAAAAAAATTAATGTATCATCCGTGAAAGATTAAATTAATTAATAAATAAATATTAAATTATTGATTAAAAATTAAATTACTATTTTATAAATGAAATTATCGTCCGAAAAATGTCTAAATATTTATTTCAATAATATTTTTTTACAAGATTGGCAACGTATTGTTGTATATCCATAATCACATGGAAATATTTATTCTTATTTTTTCCTATACTTGTGTTAAAATTAATTTAAGAATTCTAATTGCAGTAATTTTAGTAAAATAAGTATTTGCATTAATTAAGAAAGTAGTGTATCATTGCTCAACTTTTTTAGGTAAGTGAATTTATCGTTTCTATTATGGCTTATGAAATTTTATATCTCTTAAGTAAGTCTACCTAAAAATTCTTCGAATTAAAAAAATATGATCTGTCGAATTATTCATTCACTATGAAAATACAGCAATGTTTTTTAACACTATATAATACATATAGTGATCTTCATTTTGTATATTTGTCGTATTTTTAAAAAGTAATTTCTACCGTATTCCATGTCATATCTTTCAAATTAAAAACAGTTGTATTATATTTTCAGTAAAAATGAATCTACTATCAAGTGCTAGTATATATATATATATATATATATATAAGGAAGGAATATAACGCTTTTTAGTTTATTTTGCGATCTCTTGATACTAATTATGCAGGTGAAATTTTATAATGTTTGATTAAATTGAAAATATATCAAGAAATTGCACAAATCTTTGAAGCTTATAGTTGATACATTTCATTTAAAGTACAAAAATATAATTAAAATGATTAGGAAAAGATTGTTCCAGTTTAATTTATTTTCTTTTTATATTCTTTTTCCAGCTTGGTTCTTGGATATTCTTAAAACTTGTATTTTATGTTACAACCACGCAACAAAAAAATCAAATG
>JAOUZG010009955.1:3963240-4045873 GCA_026289955.1 Argiope argentata | reverse complement strand
ATATATATATATATATATATATATATATATATATAGGGATTTTCTTTGTATCGCAATTATTAAATTGAATAAATGCATTTTAATAGCATTTAGACATAATGGATCTTGCATCCATTAGGAAAATTCATTTGCACATATAAACAGAGAGCATATACAAGAATATTATAATAACACAGCTTTAAAGTCTGACAATTTGAATCATAGATATGTGATTATATAAAATCAATTAAACAAAATCCCTGACGAACTGGTCGCCAATTAGTATTTTAAAGCAGGTTAGATATTATTTATTGACTGTAAGTTGAACTTTCGCGTGTCTTAGGGTGCAGCGGAGAAATTGCAACGAAAGTGTTCGTGATTTTAGAAAATGAAAAGTTTGAATGTTGCCTAATTATTCTATTTTTCTATATTTGGCGCATTGAATGAATGAATGTTTGGCTAATATTACGCATTTGTCGCTTTTTTGTGGTTGGTTCAATGTATATTTTCGATTATGTGAGGAAACGCTTTGTAAAGAATTCCATGATTGTGTTTTATTTGGAATGGCTTCACTTGTTTCTTAATAGTAGGTATAGGTCTTTTATTAAAAACAGATCTTTCAAACTCTGGTTGATCTTTACTAATGGTTGAATGCTCTACGGCGGTACTTATGGCATGATTTTTTTATTTCTAGTTGATTGATTTTTTTAAGTAAGAAAATTATTTAAAATAAATTAAAGTATATAATGCGTTCTGAAAAATGGAAATGAATGTTGATAATTAATGAAAAATCGTTGGGATGAATAAAAATTGCACGTTATGTTAGCAATTGTTCTATATTTGTAATGAAAATGGGATTTGAAGATGAATGGAAGAATGTTTTCTTTATTTAAAAAAATGCCCCTACATGAATTCAGTCGTATATAGTTCTCAAAAGTACTGAGAATCAGATTTATTTACATTTTTTAAAAATCTCAGTTAGAAGCAATATCTGTTGATTTTCTTTTTGATTAACAAAGTTAATTACTTTAATTTCTACTTTATGTTACAAAACTATTATTGTCTATCATATTTTTCTGCCGGAATGATACTTCAAACATCTTCCTTATAAAAATATAAATATTTTGTATATATATATATATCGCACATATAGTTTTCTCATTTCTGAAATTTTTTATATTTGTAACTTGTTTTCGAAAAGTGCGATATCGTTGATTGTTTTATTTTAAGCTTACACAATCAAGTAACTTCGAAATTATGTGAAATAAAAAATAATGATAGCATATCAGGAGCGAAAAAAAACTCACTACGGACACAATGATTACGATCATAGAAGTTTTATTAGAAATTTTAACTGTTGATCTCGCATAACGACAGCTTTCATATCTTCATTCTCTTGAAAGAGATAACAGTCAATTTTAGTTTCCAATCACTCTTTTGGTTTCTTCTTAAAGTTCATTTTGCCACATGACATAACAGCTGCGCAAATAGACTTGACTTCGAAAATCAAATTTTTGCTGTTTTCCTCTAATAGTTATGTGTTGAGAGCTAATTGCTAAAAACAGGAAGTGGCTAGCAAGGTCGGATGCAGGAACGATGCCAGAATCATTGGTTTCTGCAGTAAAACCTTTTGCTTTTCGTTTAAATGTGCATGGATCAGCCCTTATAAAACACATTTTTATGTTATAAAATACAAAATTTAATATGTGGATATTCTTAATGCTACAATGAATGTTTACAATTGTTAATTATATATATATATATATATATATATATATATATATAAGTTCTTTTCTTTTGAAAAAAAGCATGATTTTGACTGTATTTGAATCACCATATATTGAAAATTTGAATACATAAGTTTCTCTCTCTCTGTGTGTATACATATATGAAAATTTTTGTCCTTCTGTTTAACTTATTTGCAATTTTAATTCTTCTCGATTTTTACGAAATATTTTGATCGAGATTAATTTTTTAAAATAAAATGTTTTTAGTAGACAAGTATAATAAAAATTAAATTATTTAATTTTAAAAAATGGATAAAGATTTTTTTTCAGTTAAAAATTTTTTTGAACATGCATGCGATGTAGAATATCAAAAATTATGATAATAATAATGATGAACAAAAATTCGTACAAATGTAAACAATGAATCACAGCAACAATTTACATCATTACAAAATGAAAGTGTTACTTCAAAACATTTTACTTTTTATAATCAAATGACATTCATTCAATTATAAAATGAAAAATTCATTTTGCTACTAAACATTATAATTAAAAATTGCTCATGCAATTAGTTTTTTTCTTTTCTTATTTGTTATCTTGAAGATGACGAAGTTTATTTAATTTTAAAACTTAATATTAAAAAATCCTAATATTTTAAAATACATTATTGCACGTTTAGTAGACATTTAAAATCCTGGATTGCCTTGCATTTATTTTTTAAATTAGTATTAAAATCTCGTTAAAACGTAAAATTTAGAAAAAAAATCGAAATGAAATTTTAATTTCTAATAAATTCAGCATTTTATTTATTTGCACTTATAGATTTATAATACAAAATAGCCGTTGTAAAGAAATAATATTTTTTGTACCGTTTCCATTATGTTTGGTTAATACTTCCGAACTAGTAGGTTCTTTCCAATAATTCTTTAATCTTAATTTTTCTTATCATTGATATCGTATTTCCCTACCATATATTTGTCTTCAATTTACGTATTCAAAAAATGAGATAATTCAGACATTTCAGGCTTCACAAGTTTTCGTAAATTAAGTATAGCAAGGAATTTGCTATTACTACTGTATAAAATGTGTACCAAAAATTAAGTTGAAATAGAATGAAATTTTATTTGAAAACTATGATTTAATATTTGAAATGATAACTAACCTACGTATCAAAATTTCTACTCTATTATTAACTCTGCGAAAATTTTTAGCAAACCTTATAAGCCGAGACGAAATGATTGTCGAGTTCAGTGGAAACTGATCCATATGGATATCAGAAAATCTTTTCAAATTTCCTTTCCCGCTGCTCGTTCCATGTGTCCGACCTTGCGAATACAATGACATTTAAGTTGCTAAGCTCCAGATTTAAAAACGTCAAAGATTAGCATGCATAACTTAGAACATTGTGCAATCCACATAAATAATTTATATATACATGATTGTTATCACAGTGAGTATTACTCTTTTCCTGAGTAACATGTGAGCAAATTTCTCAAACTAAGATTAAAGAATTGGTCATTTTCAAAGAGTGACTGCACTTGACCCGCATCATTGGTCCATGCCAAACAAACGAAACTGTGTCATAAAAACCGTTCCTTGGGATATACTTATATTTCAACTGTTTAGAGAATCTAAGATACATTAAAATATTTTTTATTTCAATTATGGACCCTTTTTGCTGTTTATATCTTATAAATTGACTTATTCTTGCTCTTTTCTAACCCTTTATCTAGTAAAGATGCGTGGGAGAAACATTTCCAGTGAATCGAAAAACTCCCATTATTGCCTTATATGATTGTACATGCACTTTGAGATATTGATCGTTTCCGTGACCATAATTTTTAGATTTATATGTAGATAAACTTTTAAAAAGAAGGTCGCATTTTAAAAAGAATTTTTGTTGAATTTTAAAGTAATTTATATCGAATTTCTTTCTGTGTAGACAATTTAGGTATGGAGAGTCAATGAAAAAAAAAAAAACTTTTCTTTTCTAACACAAAAAACTCTAAGCACATCCATTTCATGATTTTTGAACTTACTGAAACTCTCAGAAATCAGAGTTGTTGGTTAGTCATTGTTTTATGAAGTTTGAAGGAAAACTGATTAATTAGATTAGGAACGAAAATTAAGGCTTTTCAAACTATGCAGCATCTACCAAAAATATTTACAATGAACAAACAAATGTTTTAATCTTCTATTTTAAAGAGCCGTAAAGTGAAACATATTTCAAACTTTACAAATTTTAATTTTAGTAACTTCAAAATAAGCATAAAGCACTTATTTAAATAAATTTGCTTCTTTCTCGCCTATAACTACATTTGTTAGAAGATAATACTGGTAATTACTTTCTAATTATCATAACTTAAATAATTTTCTTTCTTTTGGTTATTTTTTTATTATCATCTATAATTCCACATGAACTTTTGAAGAAAAATAATACTTATTTATCCGAGTTATTTTGACTGAAAAAACATAATAATTAAAAAAAATTTCGTAAAATTACCTATATAAAACAATTTGTTTGATAATTTTATTTTCATAATTAGGGATTCGTAATTTTGTTTAAGTGATTTCCAGATTCTTATTATAATAAATTTTGGCAATCCTTTCTAAAGTTTAATAATAGTTATTAAAAAAATTCAATAGAAATATTTTCGAATTATCTTTTGTTCATTGTAATTTAAACATCTTTTTGATATAAAAAAGTGAGATTCTACTATTTGATTGATAAAAGCATTTATATAACTATTAAAATATTCTAAATAATAAAATAAAATAAAATGAAATCTTTATAGTAAAAAAATGAGATTCTACTATTTGATTGATGTGAGCATTTATATAAATATTAAAAATATTCTTTTATTAATAATTTACACTTAAGTGCAGCACTTTAGGGATTCGTAATTTTGTTTTAAAAATACAAAATATTTTTTTAAAATTTTACATTGAAATTTTTTTTGGCCCAGTAGTGGAATATGAACGGACCAACCAACAATTTTTGATTATTTTATCTAGGCATCATATTGAGGTGGAAAAAAATGTTTATTGTTAAATCTTTTATTTACTTTCTTTCAAAGCCAAAGAGGATAAAAATTTTTTTAGCCGATTTAGACAATGATAGCAGTATTTGTTAAGGGCTCACTTTTAATGTTAATATAATGTGATACCTAGACATGTTCATGAAAAGTGTTTCTTAATTTGTTCTGGTATCCAATGTCTCTGTAGAAAAATTACCGGAAAACGCTGGAAAACTTTTTTTTAAAATAAATTTTGTTTGAATGATTAATGAAAAGCTTTGAGTGATTTAATTAATTAGAATATAATATAAGAATATTTACGTATTTAAAAATGCAGAAGATTATTTTTGTTTAAAGTGATTTTATATGAGGCTAAAAAGTAATTTTATTTTGCTTTCTAGAAAAAAATAGTGACATATACTAGACTTAGTCATTGAACTGCGTTTTCCTTTTCTAAAAATATAACACTGGACTAAGAATAATAAAATTTGAAATTTATATCAGATAAAGGGTTAAAAATGAAGCAATTATCAAATCAGGTATAATAGAAAAATAACTGTATTTTCAACAAGTATCACGATCATGTGAAAATATATTCATTAAAACATTTATACAATTTTTTGGTTTATTAATATATTTTATGTAAATATCTTATTTACACAATCTTAATTAAAATTTCTCCCCTGTTTCTTAACACAGATAAGGCATTTTATAATTTGCATGCTCAAGCATAAATAGAATTAATATATTTATGCATTATCTTTTATTATTTTATTTAAATATTGTACCAACAGAAACAATCACATTGAAAACTATAATTTCTAAATGTAAGGCATCCAGAGTAGTAATTTTACATAGCTCTTTGAAAAAAAGCAGTTTTTATGACACAGTTGTGTAATTTTCTAACACTATATCTTTTATTCTTCTGGCAATGTTTTGAAAATTTATTTTTTATGCATCTCAATGAAGATTACTAGCCGCCCATCCAGAGTCTGGAAAATTAGAAAGGAATTTCAGAAAAGCATTCTAAAAAATAAAAGTACTGAAACTATATGGTTTGCAATAAAAGTATTTCTAGATTAAGTTAACATTGTAAGAAAAATATTTAAATCGGATAATCCTGATTTGCATTTCTTTTAATTTTTTCTTAATTTACATATTAAGATAAATCAAGGTAACTTTAACTTACATATTTCTCAAATTGCTTTGATCGGGACTACCATATGAAACAAAGAATGATTAAAAATAAAACAAAGATAAAAAAAGAATACTAAACTAAATACTAAACTTTTACATATTTCTGAAATTGCTTTGATTGGGACTACCATATAAAACAAAGATTGATCTTAAATAAAACAAAGATTGATTAAAAAATATGTATATATCAAAAAGAATAATTAATGAGTTTATAAATGTGAGTTGTTTCATTTTTATGATTAATTTATTCATTAGTTAGGCTTAAAATAAAATAATGCCATAAAGTAGACTTTGAATAATTATTCTTTAATAATTTTTTTAATCTTTGATGCACATTTCAAATGTTTTGTTTATTTAAAAATAAAAAAAAATTAAATTAAAAATTTTTTTATAGAAAATTCTGAAATATTGGATACGTTTTTACAAAAACATACAAAAAGATAATTTTGGCCTATTAAAACGTTAAAATAAAGGTAATGAGACATTTTTGTGATTTAAAATAGAGTAGTTTTAAAATTTGTATAATTATTGAATACTAATCGTTAGTAATGAGTTGCATATTCGAAGAATACTAACTCTTTTGCATGAAGGCATTTTCACTCGAAAGCTATTATTTTAAATCACGTGCAGTCACTCTCACCATAGGTTGGGCGAAACAAAATGTATTTCTAATGAAAATGCAGTGCAATAGATATCTTAAAGTTTTCAAATTTATACACTTCGTTTTGTCCTTAGACATTTTTTCGGATGCGATTGGCAGTTTAAAAACACACTATTCAATGAGAAATAGAAGACCTCGTCTGAAATATAAATCGACAGGCTGCTTTGAAAAATGTCTTTTTGGTATGGGAGATATAAAACACCCTAGATACTATTCATGATATTTTAATTTGGCACACACTCTTTGAAAAAATGTTATAAGTTGAGGGGGGAAAAGTTATTAACCATGATTCGTAAAAAGTTAAAAAGTCTGATGTATTGAACTAGAAAAATATTATAGCTAGGAAAAAGATTTGCTACGAATAGTTATTTTGGTATGATATGCGTTTCTCATAGGGTTGATTTTTTTTCAAAAATTATTTCTAAATTTATTTAATATATTTATAAATGATCAAATAGTTCTGGTTTCAAAGTTTAATAAGAAGTATGTTGCTTTTTTTTGTTAAATATTCTATTTGATTATTTAAACTGAAGTATGTAAATTGTTTGATTTTCAATGTTCAAACTTTTTGTTGTTCTAATAATGAGTTTTAAGGTACGATACTTTTCTTGGATAACATAAAAATATTAAGGATTTCAGATTTATTTTAGTGTTTCAAAAAACAATAATCTAAAAGTTAATAGCAGAAGGAGGTTTTTTAAAGAGTTACACGCGTAGCTAAATGTATATTTCGACTTCTTTCTGACAAACTCAAAACAAATTTGAAATGATTAAATTTCTCCACAGGCAGTAGATTTTTAAGTATAATTAAATTGTAGTCTAGTGAAAGGGCAAAAAATGATACTGAACTATAATAATACCGATAAGCGATTATTAATGTGAAGCATTAGTTTATAAGAAGCTAATTTTGAAGAATATAGACTACAGAACTAGCTGATTGATTAATGTTCCTCGCGGTATAAGATGAATTAAATAAATAAAAAAAATACTAATTTTGAAAGAGATGACTGAACATGCGTAAATAATTTACACGTAATTGATGCTGCTACATTTAATATTGTTTGTGATGAATAATTTTACTTAAAAAAAATTCTTCAAAAAGAATACTAAACTTTAATTTACATATTTCTGAAGTTGCTTTGATTGGAACTACTATATAAGTGCTTAAATAGTAAAGATAAGACGTTAATAAATCTAATTTTTAAGGATGAATCCAATTATTTGATTTCGGTATTAATTTAGAAAAAAATGTTGTTTATATATTTAGAGTATCATGTATAAAATGAACAATTTACAGATAAAATGTTACGGGTTGTGACATGTAGATATAGAAATAACTCTGATGTCTACATTAAATTTTGATTAGATTGTTTTTAGTGAATGTAATTTGCTCGACTGGAGATATTTTGAGTGACTGGTAATAATACTTTGAAAGTTAACGACAATGACGTGATTTTAAATTCGCCAAATATACAATTAGATTAAATCTATGCATTAAAATACACAAAAGAAGAGAAAATTAGATTTTTCAGCCGAGAAACAAATAACATCTATAGCTCTGTACAATTCTGGTTTCTAAATATGCGATTAAAGTTAATAATCAGTTTATAAAGTACTGGATACCATTCAAATTTTAGAATACTCAAATGAATTTGTGCCACAATAAGGAATTCGATTATGCTATAATTAAAGTTTCAAAAATGCCACCCACATAATTTTTAAAAACAGACTAATATTTAAATAGTTCCAGCTTAACTCATATAAGTAAAGCCAGCAAAACTAAAAATACAAAACATTTTCATATGGTAAGAAAATATCGTTTTAAGCAAAGCAAGTACAATAAGAAAAAAGAGCACAGGAATTGTCTTTTGATAATATAAAACACAGCAAAATGCGGAAATTAAAATCATCTCAATGTCACGACCTGTTGTATTTTATCTGTAAGTATGCCAGTGAAAAATATCAAATAACTCATATCATATGCTTGTATACAGAATTTTTTTCTATACTGAATAATATTTTTTTAATACAAAACGAATTTTTGTTTGTTTTAAATTATGTCTTGTAAATATGTATTTCTATAAATAATTCTTATTTATTGAAATTGGAAGAAAGGCGGTTTATAATACCGCCTTTCTTCCAATTGCTATTTGTGATGCTATTTTTTTATGCGCTTTCACTGTTTTGCTAAATTTAAGACTTTTTTCTTCAGTTTGCTATAATCCAAAGTTAAAAACCATTGCTTGTGGCTAAGGAAATTGAAACGTAATTAAAGGTTGAAATAGTTAATTAGTTTTTATAGGGTCGTCTACCCACAAGTGTCTCAAAAAGATTTAAATATTTATTCAGAATAGTTATTGACTTTTACAATAATTATTTATTTCTTAAACTTTTTTCAATTATTTCGGAAAATTGTAGTTGTTTACTGAAATTTATCTTCTTCTTATTGTGTCGAATATATTTTCCCCCGTAATTATATATATTTATAATTCTAGAAACTAATTAAAAATTATCGTCTGTTTGAAAAATATATATTTGCGTTGATAGTCTGAAGGGAAAAATGGCATCTATGTTGCAAATTACAAAATAATTAAATTAAAATTTTATTTTGTTTTTAATTTGATGTAATATATATATTTTTCATATAAATATTTGGGGATGAAGGGGGAAAAGTTGTTAATAAATAAA
Organism: Argiope argentata; assembly: GCA_026289955.1. Lineage (NCBI taxonomy): Eukaryota > Metazoa > Arthropoda > Arachnida > Araneae > Araneidae > Argiope > Argiope argentata. The sequence continues at coordinate 4,036,604 of JAOUZG010009955.1, read as the reverse complement.
CAGACGTATCATATATATTTAATGAGCCTGAATATCTAACGAGTGATTCAACTATATAAGCACTTTCAGTTAAGATAAAGCAGCTGTGATGTCATAACGTTAAGTCACGATTTTACATTTTATTCGTAGAGTACATTTTAAATCAAAGGATGTGCGTGCAAAAGTTTCTCTAAGCCGTGGAAGGGGAATAAAACACCCAATAAACACTTATCTATTTTTTTATATTTTTAGTACTTCAGTTTTTTTTTTCTAAAACAGTTGAGTTTACGTTTGAAAAGAATTGATAACACTTCAAAGCAAGATTAAATCATCTATGATGACAAAAGTTTTGCTTCCAAATCTTTTCAAAATAACTTTAAAAAATTAAACTAAAATGTTTAGTTTATTAATTTGATGAAACGTTTAAGCGTCAAATTTATTATTCCGATAAAAAATTAAGACGTTAATTTTATTTATTCAATGCGAAACTATTGTGGATTTAAGATAATGTGAAAAGACAAATCTTCATTATCTGACTTTTTCTTAAACAACCAATTTTTGTTAATGTTGTTGCTATAATGCCCGGTGCATTTATCTATTTATCTTGGCTTTGAATATTATTTAAGTTACAATGTTAACTATTGCTTATTAATAATGCAAACAATTATCAATTACAATGATCTATTACTGCTTCTTTGATTAAACTAATTTATGGGGAAAACAATTGCTAATTGTGAGAAGATCTGGTGCTCATGTTATTGATAAAGTACTGATAACTTAACGACTTTTGCTGACTTGTAACTTAACGACACTTGAAAACAATATCCCCCTCTCCCCTTCTGTTAACCTCAACAGCATTTTTAAAATTAAAAACGCTGTTTTCGAATTACATATAAGATGGGAATTAATTTATGTTGGGACAAAACCAATGATGAAATTAGCAGCTTTTCAACAATCAACTGAAGACTGTTTGAAATGCTCTAAACCAACAATTAACATTTTATTGATGAATTGCTGCTTATGTAAATACTATTTTTATAATGGTGGGATTTTATGAACTTAATCGATCCTGTCTTTAAATTACAAGTCAAATTTGATTTTAAAAAATCATTACATTAATCAGAACTTTTGACAAAAAAAAATGTTATGAAAGGGAAAATTTTGAGAGCCGAGTCTTTAAAAAAACAGATGCTTTGTCTTTTATATTTTAAAGGGATATATAATTTTCATATAATTATTAGGTAAAATTTAATACTGATTCACACTCGTATATAAAATTCAAAACACCCTTTCGAAGTGACGACAAATCTTAGTCGTCAAATAATGCGAAGTAACAGATATTTTTCTTTTATAAAATGAACAACCTACGGAACAAGGTTTAAAACTCTTAATTAATAGTCATAGGCAATTTCCATTTCTCGATTCTATGTACACATACTTCATATAATATATATTTAGATATATATATCTTTTAGATAACACTTATAAAGAAAGATTTACCACATGTCAATCTTTCCTTTTCTTCGGCTATCGACGAGGCGACAACAGTACAACAGTTGAAACGCATTTTGATACAGTTTCTAAAAAATTCTATGTGGTGCTTTTCTACTTACATTATGTACAGTGAAAACACGTACAAATACAACATCACATAGAAAAGATGCTTTCGCTGTCAAAGCATCGCGTTTTGTACAGTTTTTATGGAAAGAAATTTTGTTGTTGTTTTAGATTGAATAATTTCTTTTTCTTTTGCTAAGACCCATCGCAGACCCGGAGTATGCCACGCTTGAAAAAGCATTTGGGAATTTGGATTATCAATATCCTTCATTCCTTTTTTTTGTTTTAAATGGCAGTATCTTAAAATTATGAAATACTGCAGCTGCAGTTGAATGTTGGAACTTCTTCATAATTATAAAGATTAACATTAAAGATTCACATTAACATACATTAGGTATAGGCAAATGGCAAAGGTAATATGGCAAAAATAAATTTTTAAGTATGTGAAAGAAATAGAGATAATTAAAATATGTATAATTTTAACATTTTCAAAATTATTTTAATTTTATTTATCATATTTTTCAATATCCGAATATCAATAAAGTCATGTCCACACTGAAAAAAAAATCAAATTCTATGAAAAGGGTTGATATAGTAACGACATTTCAGAATAAATGAGAATAATTTAATATACTTAAATTGTTTATTCTAAAGATTGTAATAAAGAAGTGCCAAGTAAAAAATTACTATGTTCCTGCTCTCAGAAGGTGATTCAGGGTGATGACTACTATAGGTACTAAAAAAATGAGCAGAAGGATGTGCAGAGCAATTAAAATTCTACTACAAAAATATAAGACTTTGTTATCATAACTCCTCCTGCAGCTGAGTAAACTTATGATTTTTTCTCCAATTATTTTATAATCAATTATCTATTCAAGCAGTTTAAATTAATGATATGACTTGAAATATAAGAAAATAAAGTGTGTTACATAGCTAGAACTCCAAAATTGAATTTCAAGGGCAAGAATACTCAGGGTCTGTTTTCAACATTCGTTAGCACTGGTCCTTCGGTTTACTGACACAGTGACCTATATTATCGTCCCCTGTAACGGGCATGCCGGAGCATCGCCTGGTCCCTATAACCAGTACCGCTTTTTGGTCATTGGGGTCCACGACTAATACATCTTCTTCAACGTCCTCTAACATCACGTCTTCCTCCACATCCTCGAGCATCCTCAATGATGAGGACTGGGACATGGACTGAGAGGGTCCCTGAACCGCTTCGGGTGCTGGAGGTGGATCATTTCCGGAAAGGGTCCCTGACACGGTGGTAGACGAGAAGTCATCTGACGCAGTCCACGACACCGTGTCTAGTCCTGGTTGGGACCTTAACTCCGGATAGTTCCTCAGCAATCCGTTTGTGGATTCTGATTCTTCCTCTACATACCACAACAGACCATTGTCCTCTATTCCGTCTTCTTCCAATTGCACATCACAGACAGACAATTGGTCCTCGTTTGTCGTTTGAACCTCTTCGATGACGATATCTTCAGCTGGTACCACAGTTACAGAGGCATCATCACTGGACTCTGCGCTGATCATACGGATCGGTGGACCCAAAGAGCCTCCCCTTCGAGGCTGTGGCGGGGAACGAGTCCCGCCGTCGGAAGAGGAACTACACAGACTGATGACACTGCCTACGAGGGGAGTAGGACTGGTGTCCAGTGTGTGACGACGACCACCACTGGTGGAAGCCACTGGCCATGAAAGTGTTGGAGAGGGACCCTCAGCATCGTCTTCTCCGTGCACAGAGATGGTTGCCAGGGGACTATATTGGGCACCTGCAGCTCGATCTTGGCTTGCAGCATCTGATCTCACTTTAAGGGGAAAAAACAATATTTATTAGTTTCTTTGAAATTTTGTTTAAATAATACTATATTAAACATAAAATGGTTAAAAGATAAAGAATAAGATAATTTATATTGGCCAAACGTTTATTGAATAAGAAGACTATATTCAAAACCCGAGATCTTGTTTGTAAACAAAATCGGAGAAGTAGATATCAGAAAGTAAAAATTGAAAATCTTTTTTAATTAAAAATTAACTATCTCTTTATCTTTTAAATAATTAGATAGAGTTTTCATTTTAATAATCAAAATTTGTAAACTCTTCAAACTGATTTTTTCAGAGGATAAGTATACAGTGACAGTGGTATTTAGAAAAATAAAAACGAGACAAAATCAAGTGTTGCATTTTAATTACTCCTAAAGCAGAATAATTAATTTTCTGCTTAAGAAATGCAATGGATTACTTTTTCCATCAGCATCGTCGGAGAAACGGAAGATGAAGTTTGCCGGCAGTGAAGACATCTTGATGAGTTTCCGGTGGGAAGCTTGCTTCATTTCTTCTTGCTTCCGGGCTTCTCTGCGACGATCGCGGCCCTAATAATAAAATGCAAATATTAATTATAAAGAATGAAGAACTAAAATATTAATTTGAATTGATATTGAGTAAAAATTTAATCTATACAATCGCCATCACATTTAAATATATCATGGTATATTCTGGTAGAGGGTTTATTTATTTTAATTAATACTTTGATAAAAGTTCCAGAGCAAGAATTTAGACTTTTGGAATTTATTTAGGATCAGATATCCTTATTACTTTCTGAGGATCCCCTTTTATGCATTTCTTTGAGTTCGGGCACTTATTTAATTATCTATGACCCCATTCAAAAATATTAATAGGTAAGGAAACCTGCGAAATACATTCACTCACTTCTTTGTTACGATAAGCCAGTTTGGCTAGCCTTGGAAGAGGGCTAAATAATATATATGTATTCGGTAATTGGCTCATAAGAATTATAATAATTACAAACACGAACCAATGGTGTGATAAACGGATCGAGGCTATACTTCTTCCCCTTTGAAACAAGGAATGAACGTAGAGATGTTTGAATTTATATTTTATATTTTAAGATTAGTATCATCTTTTCAATCTCATCTTCATCACTAATTCTCTATAATATAATTCATTCGAAATTGGAATTCATTAAGTTATCATATTTATTTAACTATTTTATAAAAACGAGTTTATTATATCGTTAGACTGTGGTAACACCATTCAATTTTAAATATTTATAATTGCGGAAGTAAATTTTATGCAGTTAACATTTTATTTTCCTATAAAAACTTAAGATTTTTATTTCACATCAAATAGAAAATGACGATTAGTTAATTATTTTGACGATTTAGTTGGACGCGCTTTATTAGTTAATATTAAAGAATATATGAGTGATATAGTTAAATTAAATATATTTTAGAGATGCAAATTTACTTATGTATAAATATTTTAATAATTTGAATATATAAAAAATGTTTTACTAGAAACCTACTTTTTGTTATTAGTTTAAAGACGAATACTACAAAAATTTAATGTATATAGTTTTTATTTTAATTTTAAGTTCCAATTTAAAAAGATTTATTTTAAGTTTGTAAAGATGATATTTTAAAATAGATTTTTTTTCATTCACATTTTGTTGTCGTGTATCTCCGAGTGCAATACGGTATCTAAATAGTTTAAAAAATATAAGTTAATCGATTAAGTTAATGAAACTTTTATTGAATACTTGTACCAAGTGAAATGAATATGCATCTGTAAATTTTAGAAAATATTGATTCAAGATTCCGCACTATTTATAAAAAGGAATGATAAATTAAATACGGGCGAACAGAATGTAGTTGAAATAAAAAAATACTGTTTCTTATACTCTTATAAAAGAGTTTTAAATTTTTTAAAAAAGCTGGTATCTTTAATTATTTATATTTCGAAAAGTAAATTTTAATGTCGTTTATAAATCTTAAGATTTTATTTGAATACGAAAATTTCAAGTTCAGTTGATCTTAACTCAATTTTATAAAATTAATCCGACTAGATGAGCAGGCAACTTAACACAGTTTATCTCTTAGTTTTATACTGACTTTAATCAGTGCTATTGCATAAGATATTTGTAAAATATATACAGCGCATTGTTGCTTCAATAATGCAAGGAATGCCACCAACCTTCTTCCGGACACTATGTGCTATTTCAGCGGCCAGCTGTCTCTCAATCTCCGCGTCTATCTCTATGTCGTCGTCCATATGCTTATGAGACTCCTCGAGGTGCTTCATGAGCACTGCGACGACAACATTCACCAATACAAATTGGGCCATGAGGACGAACACCACGAAGTAGAGGGGCGCGATCACGGGGCTGACGCAGCAATTGCGGATGCACTCGCTGGAAGGATCGCAGTTCTCCCTCAGTGTGTCCTGCAAATAGAGTCGAGTCTCAACATCAGTATCACTTCTTCTGCGGGACTCAAAAGCGTCCGGATAAAACTATCGACAAAAGAAAATGATTACCTTCATTATTCCATTCCAGTTGTCTCCGGTGGCCACCCGAAACAGAGTGAGGAATGCCATCCCAAAGTTCCGGAAATGAGCATGTTCGCCGAGACCCTGGCATGGATAGTCATCAGTGCATTCTGGAAATGCAGACAAATGTATTAAGGGAGGGTAATCAGGTATTTTTTAAAGGGGATATCTTATGGTTTAGTTTCACATGTACAGTGATTTTATCGAAGATGAATATTTAAAAAATTTCGATTGTCCTATTGGATTGTCATAGCTTAGTTACACAAGTTTACAATTACAACATACAAACGTCACATAAGTTTTATAAGTATTTATTCATTACTTCTAGCGCTATTTCAATGTAATGTATTATTTATATATACTATCTATAACAGCAAAACAATCTTTCTTTGTGATTATCAGTTGTCTTTCGCAGTTTCATTATAACATTGTGATATTTAGAAATGAAGGGTAAAAACTCGGAGACAATTGTCAGTTGTAACGAAATTATCACAGATCTGTAATAAAGCGACTGAAATTCGTCATCGTTTTATGTGCAAGTGTATGATGCTCAAATGTCGGCCGCATACATTCATATTCATTAAGAAAGAGCATTGAAAGCTATGTGACTCATATGGCAAATAGACTTGAGGCCATCACTTTTTACGAGTTCTGACATGGCATCGGAACTGAAATATTTTCAATTTACAATGAATTATATAATTCTTTTCCAGGATTTGCCTGTACTTTGTATCATTTGGCAAAAATAGTTCTCATAATTTTTGAACTCCACTAACAGACACTTATTATGCATTCGCTAATCTTCAGAATATCTAAACATCGCGTTTCTGTCTTTTTTACATATGACCTCCCAAATCTAGGCTTTTTTCTTATGATTTCACTTGATAAAATTCGATTAATATATAATTGCTCATGTTTCTGAAATTAACATAATTTTAATTTAATATTTTTAATGGCATACTCCGATGGGATTCTTGAGATTTATGACTACGATGCGTTATCGTGCTGACATTTGAAGTCTGTTATGCATTCTTTTTAAACTTACAGAGTGGTTAGCTGGAACTTTTAATCGCGTCTAATTTGTTTCAAATTTCTGCTTTTAAAAAAATTAAATATCAAAACAAGCAAAAAAACTGCTTTGATTATATCATTTTCAAGTGGTTTAGAATCAGTCAAAAACGGTTTTAAATTTTTAAAAAATAATAAATATGACAGTTGAATAACTCTATTATCTTAAGTTTAGAATCTTGCTGATTAATATGAATATTGTTAATATTCATATTAATTAGAAGCGAATATTAACAATATTTCAAATCTAACTGAACTGCATTAATGCGTTAAGATGATTGTAATTATATGTCCTCTCAACGTGCATTGCAATTCAAAATTATGAGGAGTTGTTTTTATGTGAGAAGATGAATTTAGCATATGGAATTAAAATAATTATAAATTTACTCATGTGAATCTAAAAGAATTTTTCAAAAATATCAATTTAAAGAGAATTCAATGAAAAATGTACGAATCGAATTGTGTGGAAATTGTATTATACTGTTATTTATAATGACATAAAATAATGGCACGAACGAATCATGCTAACCTTGTTTTTAAAGAATATTGCTTGAAGTGAATACAAACATTATATACATTAACTTTGGTATACTATCTTATTTTCATATAACACAGAATACATTTTATTCATGTATTGCCATATTTTTACGCCCGCTCTAGTTAAACATTGTGTAGTATGTCGTCCTGAAAAGTACACATTTACAATTGAATTGAATAAAGCATGCAACAAATGTAACTCCAAAATGCACTTTATAATTATTTCACTTGAGATACATTTGAATTGTTATTAAATAATTATCATAAGTCGAACGATTTCTTTGTAAATAAGAAGTTATGTTTGGTTATAAAAATTAAATATTTTTTTCATTTTCTAGATAAACAGCAATAATTTGCATAAATAATTTGAGTAGTTATAGAGCACTTTGGGTTTGAGCGGAACGGTGTTTCATATATTAGAGCAAGAAAATTACATTCTACTAAATTCATATAACAACTTCGTTTTAATGAATTATGAATATCTAAATAATATTTTTTTAAAAATAATATCGGACTTTTAATCACAATGTGTGCTTGCATTACAAACATTAGCTGCACAATCCTGAATTTTCTATACATTCAATTGGTTTGTATCCAACACATGAAAGTATTATCAAAGATACTAGTTCTATAATATTAAAGGGCAAATTATTAATTTTCAAACATGAAAGAGAAAATTACCCAGGCGGCCAAAGAGTTCCACACCCAGGGCAGCAAATATAAAGAATAGTAAGAAAAACAGAAGACCCAGGTTTCCAACTTGGGGTAGAGCCTGCATTACTGTGTCAAGGAGGGCACGGATTCCCTTTGCCATTTTGAGCAATTTTAAAACTGAAAAAGAAACAAGATTATCACATATACATGTCTCTCTTTTTATGAAAGGAAGCAATAAATCAAACTCAATCTATGATACGTCTGTCAGATTATTGTTCACCGGTAGTAGCTATAGGAATAAAGTTTCTTGTTTTAGTGGATTGGTCAAAAGTATATTAATGTTGATTATTTCGAATTTTTAATTATGGCTGGATTGTGTATTCGTTGCAATTGCAAAATAAGACAAAAAAAAGTCAAGACAAGGTCCATATACCAGTTTTCTGAAGGATGACATTTTTGAATTAAGAATATGTTGAAGTTACTTTTGATGTGCTTCAAAGTTACATTTTATTATTTCAAATAGCATTTTGAAGCTATTCGCATATACTTCTTGCTTTGGGCTGTTTGATGTCTAGTTTCTCAAAGGCATTTGAAAGAACGACTGTTTATTGCACATTGTTATATGACAGATATCTGAGAGTTTTGATAGAGGATAATTTAACTTCTTAAGTGAAATCACAACCTATGATTCGGAATATAGAAAGCTTTGATTTAGTGATACGTTTTTACTGTTAATGAATATTGTAAATCATGTAGATTAAAAGTACTATAGCATTTGTTCTTTCTGCAATTTTTCGTCTGAAAAAATTTTACAATATTGAAAATCAATTTTTTATTTTCTAAATTAAAAATGATAGTATGGTCCATTAAACAGCGAGAAAAATAAAAAACAATGTTACCTTTTTTCATAATTCATAGAAATTTCATATTACATTTTATTTTCTAACTAACTTAGTATGACAAAAAAACCACGATCATATTCTATAAAACCTTAATAATTCATTCCTCCTGATTCGTATTATATAAACAAACAAAAAATTGAGATGAATTTATTAAATGCTTAAGAAAAATTAGACGAATTTTAGACGTAGATCCTAAGAACTTTTGATTTACATATTTCCACAGCACATCAGTTTTATACTTTTTGTTCGATTTATGAGATTAATGCCATTATAAAGTTGCTTAAAAGTTTTGCAGAAAACTTTTTGCTTTGAAATTGGCATTATTAAATCAAGTCACTTGTTTAACCAAAAAGCATGTTATGAATGATTTACCTCTTGCAATCCTCAGTACACGCATTACGCGTATAATCGTCGGATTAATTGGTATAACTTCGGATTCCATTTCTTCCAAAACGATACCAATTACGGAGAGCCCAACTATTCCAACATCCAATTGATTCCATCTGTAACAGTAAAAAAGGTATTATAATTACATCTTTATAATAAAACAGTTTTGATTTATTCACTGAAATTTATATCTAAGCAATATTAAATTCATCATCACACTTAAAGTAATAATTTTATGAGATTCCTTTCTGGAATTTTTTTCAACGTAAATATCACATTATGGTGATTTTTATATCAATTAAGTTTTGATAGTCATGTTGGGCTTACAGTATACCAGAACAGAAGTTTGGCAAAATACTCAAGTTGTCCTTGTAAAATTGAGGGCAGTAATTGTATCTCACTTTATTTGTGGTTATCTACTATTCCTAGAGATAAGAAAAACTTTCCAAGTAACTTTCATTAGCGAAATATTTTGTAATTCTTAAAATCCTTATATGGCATGAATATTGTAGTTAAATGTATCGGATGCCTATCTTGAGGTTTCACTCTTTCTTTCTATGAGTTGTAATATTTTTGACCAATCGTTATTTTTCGTTTCTTTGAATTTTCTAACATTTCCTTACGGTAACGATTATTGAATTCAGATATAACATAAAAATCTCTCTTTCAATCAGTCATTGAAAACGTATTCTGTGAATTGGATAGGTTATCTAATTGGATAAAATTCAAATATCTTTCGTCCTAAGATAATTTCATTCGATAATAAAATAAGTATTTTTATTCCAAGTCAGTTCATATGATGTCGAAAAACAACAACAACTGTCCATGTCATCTAAACATGCATCTGTATGACACAAATGTTTGAATCTATTAAACACATTTTCAGAAGCTATGATATGAACTGAGTATAAATGCCATATTTTTAATAATGTATGAAATGTTTAGAATGAAAGCTCTAAGGTAAGTTACAAAATCATTATGATTAGAAAAGAGCTCATCAATGATATATTCATTTGTTTGTTGCCTGTTTTTCAAAATAATGCAATTTTTATACAATTACACATTAAAACACACACACAATTTACTATTCTCTAAAGATAGCATTCGCACCTATAGATGTACTTACCTATCAGATAGATACCTGCGCAGTCCTAAAGCAACAATTTTCATTGCCGCTTCAAGGATGAAGACGGCAGTAAAAAAGTAGTTGAAAACCTTTAGGGCATAGACTAGTTCCTGAAAGTAAATGTAATTTGGAGTTTCAAGAAATTGTAATGGAACCATTAGTGAACTATTGTAAGTGTAATTGTGAAGCATAGGTACTCTGTCTCCAGTTTACAAGTCTGTTTTTTCCTTTAAAATCGAGAAGAAAAGGAATTAATTTTTTCCTTCTGTTAAAATTGAATGATAAAGAGCAGAATGCCCATAACTTAGTCAGAAAATTAAAAAAAAATCAATAAAATTATAGTTTTAAATTTTATATTTTTATGTATAATTAATATTGACACTTATTTTTAGCTTGAAATGTTTTATTATCAAAATAAGAAATTTTTCTTAAATGTCAAAAATTGGATTACATTGTAAAATTGTTCGCGTAATATTGATGGTTATATTAAAGTGTCTTGAATGTCTTTGATGTTGAAAGACATTTTAGAAAAGAAAACTTTAAATTGATTTGAATAAATATCAAACATAACTTTCCTATATTTTTGGTAATAATTATTTGTATAATATTCCATTCATGAGCAACCCTGAAAAAAAATTACGCAGGTTAACTTTTGAATTTATAATTGAGATTTTGTTCTCGATATTACCAGATCAAAACAATGCAAAATGACGATAAAACAATATCTAAATATAAGCTAAAATGTCGAAAATATTGTAATTTAGATTATTTAATTGTTAATTTTTTTAAATCTTATAATGACAAAAACCAACCTGAAAGCCTATATAAATATAATTTCTCTGTATGCTCAAAAGGTAATCCATAAATTTTGTTAGACTACAGATGAAAGTATATGTTATTATGAATCATTAAACAAGTAGAAATTAATCCATGATTTTGCAGTACTCCAATTTCATAACTATGAAAGATGCACTGTTTAATAAACTTCTGGTTGAAACTCAATCTTACTAAATATTCACAATTACAGCAATTTAGCGTAATATGAATGTTCCTGCTTTGAAGAACAATTTGTGAATCAGGGCTAGAAATTTTCAGTGCAATTTTTAAAGACTTAGGATTCTCGGTCTTTATTATCCATAGTATCAAAGGCGTGCTATGATATTTCGGTGATTTCAGAAGTGAATGTTTTTTTCTGATAATGAATTTGCTTGGTTGAAAATTTTTTAAAACTGAAGAAACAGTACCTAAGTTAATTAAAAAGATTTTAATGATGTCAATAAAAAAGTTTTTATTTCTCTCTTAACTAAACATATATAGTTATGACAGTAAAACATATTATTACTGTCATAACTAAGAATACAATATTATTAAACTATTTTATGATTTAATCTATTATATAGAAGATTTCAGAACAAATTGCGGACAGAAATTAAAAATAATTAAGTTATATGGTAAAATCAGATCTCATTTGAGTTATTCTTTTAGTCAAATCAATTTGTCATAAAAAGTATCAAAATGCGAAAAAAAAATGTTTAACAGATATTGATTGGCCTAAGTTATTCAATGGCTATTTATAGCAGACTTCTAAGTTTCCACCTGGATATGCTACCGGATAAGATGGCGAAAAGAAGTTAGGAGTGAATTTTCAGAAAAAAAATTTATGTAAGTTAAATTTTAAGTTAACATTTTGTCTATATTATTAAGCTTGAACACCTTCTCTGTCTCGAACGTTAATCATTGAAATTTCGAGATCCAATAATCATGAACTAAGTTTTTTTTTCTAATTTAATTTTTTTCACCTTTTTTTTGAAAATTGGGTCATTATAATATTATTTAAAATTATTTAACAAATTTTTTAGAATAGGAGTTTTTTTCTGGCCCTCAAAATTTGAGAAATTGAAAAGTGCTTTTAGATATTTTTATTTTAACTTCTGACATCCCAGTTTTTTTCAACAAGGTCAAAATTTTCTAAAAATAAATCAAATTTCATTCTGAAATATCTATTTTTTCTTCTTCTTTGTAACTCACATATTAGTTATTATTTAGTTAGATAAGCTTTCTGCTTGTATATTTTTCGGGTCAAAGAACAATCAGACTGGAACAGTCGAAAAGGTTTCATCTAAGGCCCCATATCGCTGATATGCCGTCTGAATTACACGAGGACATTCAATATCCCTCTATATTCCCGTAGAGTGGTAGCAAATCAGCTCTACGACCAGTCTTAGAGAGATTAGGAACAATGGATAAGACAATATTAATGCATTGTCACTTGACTTAACAAATGGGCCTCACCATCGGCATCATGTAGAATTCCGTCGCCATAGTAACGACGTTGAGTCCAATGACAGCGGCGATGGCCAAGTCGAAATACTTGCTGGTGATGATGTTGTGAGTCAGCAGCCGCGGCTTGGAATAGTTGATGTAATAAGGAGGCTCCCGCATCTCTGTAAAGCGACACAGTCATCGAGTTTTAGAGTTACATCCAATACACAGAGCACTGCATCGATAATAGGAATGAAGCAACAATATATGATGCAATAATTAACTACAGGAGAATGCTGAGTTGGAATTTTCTTCTTATTATTTTCAAAAAATCAATTTTATTTCAAAATGATGGTTTGTAATGGGTTCCTTATTTTAAAACTGCGTCCATTCTTGATCACAATTGCTTTATAATTTGCATGCAACTATTTTTTCTTTTATATTTAAACTAGCCTTTTATATTTTTAAAGGTACTTTAAATAAGCTCTCTTTGAGAATCTATTCTATTATTGAATAAACTTATTTTAACACACATTTTAAATTAGTCTAATTATTAGCAATAACATTCTAAGTATTACTAAACAAAAATGCTGCGTGCTATGAATATATATCTAATATTGAATAATAAATACATAGGCAGTATGTACGTATGGTAAATGTTTTGTTACATTTGTTATAAGGACGAATGTATTCGATGTAATTGAAAAAAAAATTTGAACAAAATAAAGATAGCTAGAATAAAAATACTAAATTTAGTCGATAAAAGCAACAGTTATTATTTATAGATGGAATAGAGGCAATAAACCATAAATAGCTATCAATTACCAACATGTTATATTTGTAATTTTTTTAACAAGGCAATCATTTTACCCTTTGTATCTCATTATAATTAAAATTTAGATAAAGAAATTAAGTCTGAATTTTTTAAACAAAAAATCTTCAAAGCTTAGTTTTATGTATAAAATAGTATTACAATTACCTACTGTTTTCTACTATATATTACACAGTTTATTTATGCTGTAATACTTCAAGCTTATTTTGATCCGATATACAAAAAAGTGATAAGAAAAATATTTTTTAAACTAGTGACTGACAAACAAAGAAGTATTGCTTTGAAGTACAGAGCACGATGATGAAGGAATAGACAGTTAAAAGGAATTTAAGCACAGGCATCTTGAATCATTAGAGAAAGATAGTAAATGTATTAATAATTTATGACAAAAATTTGATTTCAAAACAATGTTACACGTTTGAGCTAGCTAATATTTACAGTAATATGTCGTACTAAAAACACCTTATGGCACATAGTCTCATCCATGCAACAATTCTAAATACTGTATTTGAAATATAATTACGAATTTGGAAATTAAAAACGAAAAAATGTTTCAGTAAAAGCAAATTATTCAGCAAAAAACAAAATATCAAATTCCCAAAAATCTGCTTGAAAATTGAAGATTTCAAGAAAAATTTCTTTATAGATAAATTTTTTCAGCTCCAAAATATATTATACGTTTTTTTTTTGGTGAAGATATTCTAAAAGACTAATCAGATGATTCATCATACAATAGTTTCTAGTCTAAAGATTTTAATAGACTAGTGCAGTTTGCAGAGAAAAACATTTTTTTTTCATATTTTAATGAAAATGATTTATTTTTAGAGATCTATAAAGTTCAGAAATTTTCGTAACTATTTATTTTATTTAAAATCAATCTGTTTAATGTTGAACGTTCTGCTAATGTTCTTGCATATTTTAATAAATGATGCCAAGGATGTTTTAAAGAAGCTTGGATAAAAGGGGTTTTTGATGTTTTCTGTGTCATCGGTAATGCACATAACAATGTCATTAAGTGATCTTTACTTATTTTGCTTCCATTTGCATTGGCATCCTCAAATGCCAAAATTCTTTAATGTACGAGGAGAGAGAAGATTTTTGTTTCATCAGTATTAAGTTTTTTTTTTGTATTCATCAGTATCAGTACTAAAAAATTCATATACGTCTAATTTTTTAGAAACTTGTTCATTTATCTGCTTACAGATTCAAAGTGATATTTATTTTTGATTCGTAATAATGGCAAGCCATAATATTCCTAGTCGAGTTTCAGATCTTTATAGCTATTAAAAAGTATATATATATATATATATATATATATATATACTTCAACTTCAAGTGGTTTCATGTATCTTTTCTGTTGGTATCGGAGCTTTTATCGCAGTTTTTGAACATTTGTATTGACGAAGAATTTCTGTAAAGTATCCTGGAAAATTCCCTTCTCAGGTTTATCAATTTGATTTCAGGCAAATCTGTGCCAAGACGATGAACTTCCCACGATTTTCTTTCTACGAAATGAATTATTTCAGCGTACTATCAGTGAAATCTAATTTTCTCATAGCTCTGACATTTTAAAATCTGCTACCACTACCGAATTCTTTTAATAATTTAACTGTATTTTTAATTAAACCGCGGTGGTCTGGTTATAAGGCCTGTTTTTTTTTCTTATCCCCCCCCCCCCCCAAATCGACATATTCTAACCCACATAGAAAAAAGTATCTGTTAAAAGCTCCTTAAGAAAAATTTCCAAAGTCCAATATTCGAAGTCTGATTTCGCCCAAAATCATCATGTGAGCAGACCTACTGTATTTGAATCTGTCAGGGTTTATTGTCTTTCCGCTTTTATTGCACGGAATATGTTGTCCCCTTCATTTGATCCTTGCTGAATTTATGAGATTCACCTTCAAATAGACCTCGCTGTACTTTTGAACTGGATGAAAATATAAGTATCTCTTAATGACAATGTTTTCTGTTTTAAGGCATATTTTACTCGTGAGGTGTAAAGAAGAGCGAATAAGTATCTGGTAAGTACCTGTAGGAATCAAAATATGAAAAAAAGAATGTCATTCTTACGAATGAGTTGGATACTAACACATGGTAGTTTATGTGTATTCTTTATTCTTAGTTCTAAGGATTTTACTTCTAACAGTTGATAATCTAGTTTTAAAACTCCACCGAGGACAAAAGTCAACATAATTTTTATTCTGACGAAAAAGACATGATATAGTAACTTCTATCTCAGAGAATCATTATCAATGAACTATTGGGGGAAAATATCGTTTTCAAAAATAAATCAGATACATGTTCCATACCCTCTTCATCCACGATACCATCCATCATTCCCCACTCGATTGCTACTCATTCTGTACAAGCGATATGGTTAATATCTTAGCTTAAGATTTTGCCCATTATTGTTAGTTTGCTTCTTTTCTTCCTCAATGCAAAACTATTTTATTTGGACTTAGCAAGGAAGGTTAGGCATTCTGGTAAGAATTCAGAAAAATTATTCTATGTCTAATATTTGCGACGCTATAACGATTTGAAAAACACTGAAAGGATTTTCACTGAACGAAGATCAAAGCAAACCTAGAAAGACGAACTGAAGAGATTTATTTCATTCTATTAAATGCGGCATGCTATGATTTTTAATGTTTGATTAATTTTTCTAAGCATAGACTAGCAGAAAGAAATCGCATTCCGTAGGATTTTGATAGAATGAAAGGCAGATAAGAGAGAATAATTTTCTAAAAGGATTGAATAGATTTACAGTATTTTCACTCTGTTTGACGAAGTATTGAAAGACATCACTGAAGTTAGATAAAGAGACAGAGCATAGAAATGTTAGTTTGCCAAAATGGCTGGAAAGGCGAAGTTATTCAGATGATTCATCCATGCCATGCTACATGCGCAGTAGAATGCCTTACGTTGTTCCTTCTTCTGCGCACATCTGTCTTTCAGTCTTCTTCTTTTCCATTCTTTAAGCATACTAGATGTTTGATGTACAGAGAAAGGGAAGAGTTCCTTGTGGAAGATTCTAAATCTGGACCGTAGCCAAGATTGTCTTGCAGGCTCTGCAATAACAAGTCTGCTCATCTTAGCAAGGATATTTCGAACCATTGCGGACAACAAAAGAAAGACGCTTCATTTTCTTACGTGCTGTCCCACGGAAAAGTAATGGGATTTAGGCAGGAAAACCAACACAATTTTGAAATTCCACTAACATCATATTTTATTATTATTATTATTATTATTATTTTTA
This sequence comes from Argiope argentata, assembly GCA_026289955.1. NCBI lineage: Eukaryota > Metazoa > Arthropoda > Arachnida > Araneae > Araneidae > Argiope > Argiope argentata. The sequence goes on along the minus strand of JAOUZG010009955.1, from coordinate 4,019,688 downwards.
GAGCTGATTAGAAATTGACTTTTTTTAATATAATTTTTTTGTTATTTGATGTAAAATGCTTTCACTTCGGTAATGAAACTCTCATTCATAGAGACATAACAAAGAGTGATGAAATTGCCTAATTGGAGTAACTATATTAATTTATAACTATATCTCGATATCTTAAGCCATAGTAAAGACACAAAAATTTAATAGATCTTTAATATCTTGGTTTGCTGTACGATGGCGAATGTATCTGGACAAATTTTTAACTGCCAGAACAAAGATTTAAGAGACGTATCTCACAGTACTTAGTAACAAAGATGAAAGCCCTTCTGATTTTTAATATTGTTTCTTCTAATATCATATTTTTTCATATGCTCAACAAATATTAGAAAAGTATTAATGCTATTGTTCAGATTAAGTTCTAATTATAAGGTTATGGCTTAAAATAATGATGGATGATTTTTTAGTTCTCAACCTGAATGGTAATATAATAGACATCTATTATGCTCATAATAAAACCATCAAGTATATTTGAAAAACAAAGTTGTTCAGTTCTTATGAAGCAATTTTTTTTACATGTCAGCAGATTGTATCATTGCCTAAGGGTGTTGGAGTAAGTTTCCTGTGAATGAATGCCCCCAGTTCATTATTCGGCTACCTGGAAGGAGCAAGGAAGAAGACCTACTTCGCCTCTTCTTCTCGAGTTTCTTCGCTCGTTTAGCGGCACGGAGAGCCTTCTCCTCCTTCTCCTGCTCTTCCCTGCACCGGTGGAAGTTCTCCACCACCACTCCGACGAACATGTTCAGCACGAAAAACGCCACCAGTAGCAGGAAGGAAATGAAGTAAAGCAGTCTCCACTCATTGTAATTGACGATGGGCTGCAAAGAAAAAGCATTAGCGTCGCTCTCTATTCTTTTGGTATTTTGGCCCGAGTCGGATCTAGATCAGTATCGTTATTTATTCCGGCACTTTCCCCTCCAATATTAATACATTAAATGCATTCTCTTCGATGCATTCTTTGTTCCAATACTTTTATTTCCCCTTTTGCAATATAAAATTGAATTTTTCCATTTTAAGTTTTTCATACAACTATGGGGTTTGAATGTTGCTTCTGTAGTGCAACCATTGATGACTGCATTCGTTTCATTTTTAGATAATACTATATGAAATCTTGTGTTACATTATTGTATGATTTTTATGAGGCATTTGATAGAATGGCTGTTAAGCCACACATGGCTTAATTTGATCTATATGTATTAAATTTTATATTATTTTAAATATATTTATCTATCTCCATAGATAAACAGCTACCTATATTTAGATTCAAGTTGTATCATTGCATGATTTAAAATGCTAAATGCTCACTCTATTAACGGAGTCAGTAGTTGTACGGTATTTATTTATTTAATTAATTACCAGCCCCGTTAAAAGTGATGTTTATAAAGATTTTTTTAAAATATTTTCTTTCGGTGAGGTGCCTTTTCCTATCGCCTGGTATAAGCCTCAAGCTCAGAAAGCATGCTGAGTCTGGGTAGAATTTAAATGAATTGAATTTAATATTTATAACCGTAAGCTTATACGCTGTATCAATTCTAATGGTAGCCCAAATGCTAATTGGAAAATCCTTTAAATGGCGTAATGGTACTTCTAGAAAAATTATGAAATCGAAATTTTACATATTTTAAATTCATTATTATTATTTACATTTTACATAACCCTCTAGACATATTTAATAAAATATTTTAAACAAAAAAGTTTTTTTTCTGCAGTCAAAACTGACGGAGGCATGCATTTATGAATCACTCTCTTAGACCATTTCCATGGGAGCCTCGATAAAGATCTACTAATTAACGGTAGCTTGGAGCAAGGACTCTCGATAATTACCTTTAAATAGGCAAAATTCAAAAATTCAGAACTCATCTAGTTTTAAGGGCCGAAGAGTGACTTTTCTATTTAAAATTTTAATATTTCAAGAATGTTTTACAAAATTTAATTAAAACCCAATTACAAAAATAAGAAAAGCGTATATAGTTTTTAAATTTCATAATTTGCTCGGCATCATATTTATGGTGTAAAGTAACACAAAATATAATTATTTACATGATTGAATATATTTTTTCAGTTGAAATCACATGCTGATTTTTAATGATTTAGAAATCCTGATGTGAGTGGATGCCACCGATTAGAATAAGTAAGATAAACTGAAAAGAATCAGATTTGTTGAACCTTCTCTATAAGCAGAGGAAACAATAAAAAAGGAAACGCTAAAAGATATATAAAAAAGTTAAATTATTGAAAATAAAATAAAAAAACATATTGTCTTCTAATTTCAAAAATAAAACTCCCACTTAAAATAAATGTAAGTAATTAGTATTTTGGATATCATTTTTTAAAAAGAGTCAAAAGAAGGATGACTGAAAATGGTCTAAAATGTTGAGTTTTAATGAGCAAAAAACCAGACCTAGTAGATTAAAAAAAACAGTCTTATAGATAGAAACATGGGAAAATGGCCAATTGCTCGTAATTAATAATTTTAATTGTAAGGCTAATAAACATCCGTTGGTAAGAAACTACTAATATATTGCACTTAGAAATTTTCCATTTCCATTTAAACCTCCAGGTGCTTATCTCGCGATTTCCGCGACTCGGCAATAAGTGCACTTTCTATTGCATGCCACTTTTTTTCGCAATTTAGTGAATTTATTTTTATGACGATTATAGAATTTTATTATATCGTGTCATTATCGTTAACATGCAGTATCAGTTCATTTTGTTCGAAAAATATGTGAACTTTGGCTTGCAAACCTCGTATCTAAATAGTGATTTAAAAGAAATTACGCATCCAGAGGGTTGAGATACGTAGAGAATTGAACATAAAAATGTTTTATACACTTACTTGTTGGTCGACACCAACTGCATCTAAACCAGTGTACATGATATTTACCCATCCGTCCTTTGAAGAGAGCACGAATAAAGACATGAGAGCCTGCGGAAGAAAAGTGGAAACTTGGAAGAGTTCTGATTTGGCTCAAAAAAGAGATACAACAAAGCAAAGTCTGAAGTTTAATAAATATCAATTCATCTTTATTTTTTGAAAATAATCATTATGGATTCAAAAATATTAATTCAACACTATTTTTTTTTACAAATTTACATGCAAAGTTGTATGAAATAAAAATAAAAGCGTAATAGATGAGAGTCGCTTGAAATACAATAAATCAAATAGTAAACGATGTAACAGAAAAAGTTTTTTTTAAACTGACAAGGTTTTAAACTTTGTTGTTAATACAGTTTGTCATAGATTGAGAGCTAAGCAGGATAAGAATTATTGTTGGTTTTTCGAATAATAATCCAACTCGTATACTATAGTTGCATTCAAAATAGTGACTTACATCAATAATGGAAAATTTACCTTCCTTTTGAAATAAAAAAAAAGGATGCAAAGTTTCAAATTTTTAATTTAGAAAACAAATTCAACAAAATAAGGTAAATCTTAAATTGCAATAATAAGTTTGCAAGTAGAAAACGATAGAAAAATTTACATTTTTCTTCTGAAAAAGTCACAAATTAACTATGGGCCCCGGGTTTTAATTACTTCTCCAACTTTGATGGCAAACAATCGATTAATTTTAAATGATGGTAGGTGCTATTTTTTTATAATTCTTCCAACAGAAATTATTTGAAATCAGTTTACTTTCGATGTACTGTTTTATAATTTTTCTATCCAGAAAACTCTATAAGTACATAATGAAGTGAATATCTGATAAGATTTTGAGCCGTCTCCATGCAATGCAGAGCTTGCCCATTGCTACTAACTTGATACTGGAGACCATTATCTTTGAAATGGTATATAATTTCTGACAATATAGACGTTCTTAAACGACCATAATCTTTTAATAATATCCAAATAGCTATATCGGTTTATTATTTCTTCTATTATAAATAAAATACCGGTTACAAAATCTTTTGTGTTATTGAGCCCTCTTTCCTTTTATCAGATTTTCTCAATTTCTTTGGTATCTGTCTTTGCATTTTATCAAACTTTCTGAATATTATATGAATAGTAGACTTCCCTATCTTTAAAAACAACAACTACAGAATTCTAAAATAATGGGCCTTTTCCTTCTCTTCTGCTAGGTCAAGTCTTTTGTTGCGTAAGGTTATCCAATCAAAAAGTGAAGTGAATAAATATTTGTTCACAGTGTTTCAGATGGATTATTAAATTTACTATATTTTAATAATGTAAAATTAAGGAGAAAATTCTTTTCTTACCTGTCCAAGGTTATCGAAATTGTACCGTTGATTCACCCACTGATTTCGGGCGTCAGCTTCGCAGTCTGTGCGGTTCTTCACGTGCCTTATGTCAGGCCCTTCACAGTAATACAGACTGCCTTTGAACAGCTGAAAAATAAGGCGAAGGAAATGTGGAACTTGAGAGTTTGTACTAAATATAATTATGGAGGAAAAAATTATATAAACTAGATTATTTTTTGGTTTGCATGGTTATTATAATTATTTTAGTTTTTGCCTTGCCCCTTCATTCAAATATCAGTAAGGAATATTTTAAATTAGATTACATTATTGATTGTCATATTTATTACTTAAATTAAAATCTTAATGTCAATAATAACGTAAAGATTTGTTTGTTCCATTTTGTTTTATTTAATTTTTGAACTACACTAAATATGAAAAAATTACTACTATATGATAATCTTTTGTTTATATGCTTATTTTAGAATACACTACGTAGAGCACATAATCTTGGTGTCAAGTTTTTCTATCGCATCTGTTTTTCGTTTTTCCACAGTTTTTATTTCAAATTAATGACCGCTGCGAGTAAACTGAAGGCGTCTGTATTTCATTACAAGTAAGATACAAAGAAATCCGAATTTTTGTGAAAATAAATGCATTATTTTTGCAGGGTTGTCTCTCAATCTTTCATTGAAGTCTCGGACCTGATCACAGAGGAAAACAGTTTCTTCAGCTGCTTTCTTCAGTATTATCTGTCTTGCGACGTCAGCCTAACTCTCAAAGAGATATATTGCTGGAGCGATTTTAGTTGAATTCCCAGTGTCGGAGAGAGCACACCTTCTGGGACTTGCGAGAAACATAATACGAGGTTGAGTGCAAGGAAACATCTGAATTCAACTGAAGGCTGATCAAAAACTCATCTTATATATTCGTATGTCATTTTCAATGGAACGTGATTCAAAACTGATTGATAAGGATATCAGGATGAGAATAATGGTCGGAATGCGCAAGTTATTGTTACCCTAAATAATGATCTGAAATGAGCAGTAGCTACAGGGGCCATTTTTAATCTGATCGAAATTATCGAACAGAAATTCCATGCTCAGAATATTTACATTTGACGGCAGCGGTATGTTTCAGATCCATGAATGTCACCTCTTAATTCAGGTAATTAGTAAACAGCTCAGCAAACTGGGCCCTACAGTACTGCTAACATATCACTAGCTTGCCGAATCAAGGCACATACTGTGTTTGATCATCTGGCACATTGTTTTTATCTGGGGAATAGACATTGAAGCAGTCATAGATACTCCTTACTGCTTTTGGGATCTTATTAGTATAATTTATTGAAATTACTGTGAGTCCAAAAGACCTAGGCAAACCCTATACATGAAAAAGTACAATATCGCAATGACTTTTTTCGAAATTCTGAATACCAGAAAGTATCGGGGGGATATCATTACGATATTTGAAATTTTATGGTAATAGGGATCATTCTCCTATTCTGTTCTTTCTTTCTTATTTTTTTCTATTCTATTCATTTGCCTGATATGGGAATATTTGGAGTTCAGATTTTGGTCTGCATTTCCATTTCTATCCACATTTTTATGAACGGAGATGTCTGTTTGAGACATAGAGCTCTTAGCAGATGTAAACAACTTAACACCTTCCCTTCCACAATTTTTTTAGAAAGCGCACTCCAGTCAAAAAGTGGTCAAAGTTGTCCTATCAATATGAGTTTTTTTTCTCTCTTTTTATAGATGTTCATTTTCTTTTCTCTCCGCTTGTACACCACTATATAAGTATATCCATTCTAAATGAACAACTTGGACACAGGTGAAAAGAATGAGCAAGCATAGTAAAAACATATTATGAAATACTGGATGCTTGATTTTCGAAGAATATGAATACAGTAATGATAGAAAGAATAATTTTAAAAAAATAAATTTTAATATAGTTCATCGTGATTATTGGAAATAATCAAAATTGTCTATGAATTTATTTTTTATCCCGAAAATTATTTGAAAAGGGAGGAAAATCAGGAAAGAAAAATTCTGTTTTAAGTTTCAGCCATTTCTTTAAATTTTTGTAATAAAGGCATTCATGAAATAAAATGAGACACGATTTTCCCTGAAAGTTTCTACTTGTACAAGTATTCAACAGATGGCGCTAGTAACCACTGCATTCCCTGACTGCATACGATTCGAAGATTTATTTTTTCACTCTTTTAAGATCTCGTGAAATGTAATTCAGCATTTCATATTTAATTAGTTATAAATAATCTTACTAGTTATTAGCTCTCTTCTGTTTAAACTTAGATTCCAACAAAACTTATCATAACGCAATAAACCTTTTCATTTGTTTTAAAATTTTATTGTTTTAACTACATGCAGATTAAAAAAAAAATTCTGTGGTTCTTTGATTTATAGAAAATTCTATGAAAGAAAACAAATATAGTCTAACTTACGGAAAGTAATTTCAATCACATTTCTAAAAATATGCTATGTTAGTGCCTGCATATTTCTTCTAAGACAATCAGTGCAGATTTAGTTTCACAAAAAATGGCACTATGAATCTCAAAAAATTCAAGATTATGTTTTTTTTTAAAAAAAGGCAAAATTCTATGATTGATTTTTTGAAGCAATTTGAACAGATCATAACACTTCATGGTTATTGCTGTAAAGAAATTCCGAACCAATGTCGGTAATTTTAGTTCTGAAAGCGAATCATTTTTCGAAACCATATTGAGCTCATTCGAACCTTACATTAAAAGAAAAGCAATTTCAGGTTTTATGGGATATCTTAGATCGAGTTAATGTATGGAAACCATTCTATATTAATGAACTCATTACAGCGAGACGAGCAGAGGATCTTTAGAAACAGATCAATAAACCAAAGGATGAAAAAGTGATTGGGTAGGTATTCAAACAGACAAAAATGATTTTTTCCTTTTGTAACTTCAAATGAAAATAGTTATTCTCCTTTTCTCTCAATTTAAGATCATATTTATCTGTTTCAAAACAGGGGATTTTTTTTTCTTTGTCACAAATTTTTCAAAATTATTTGACAATGAAAATGTAATTATCCATTAAGGATCTTGTTTTTGTAAATAATCCTGTTTTTAAAATTTTATCAATTCTAATAAATATTTCCTTTTCAGTCATTTACGAAAACCGTGTATTAAAATACTGTTTAAATTTTTTTTCAGTTTTTCTTTGACTTTGAAAGTAGATGATCTTGTGCAAATATTTACTTTAATTCTATTAATTTCCTATTTGGAAACTAAAAGACAGCTTCCCTGGAGAAGGGTTATGTAGTTTTCGTAAATGGGTAAAGGAGGATACTTAATTTAAAACCCCTGCTCTTAGAACTTCCTTACCACACATTTGACCTTGACGAGAGAGGAGACTGGACTTGACTGGAGTCTTTATACGTTTATTTTATTTTATTTATTCTGAGGAATAGGGCTTCAAACATAGAAACCTCAACTGAAAGCCTTAAAAATATGTCAGCAGTACATTGCGGCTATTCTTGAACAAATGCGTTCCATCAGACAATACCTTTTAATAAAATTCTTTTGTTTATAAATTTATCGTAACACGCCCGTACACACAAACACAATATTATTATTAATAATAATAGTAAACATTGCTGATAAGCTTACTCTATAAAATAAATTATTTATTAGAATTTTACAAAACAGACTAATGAGTAATTTCTTCTCAGTAATGCTATTTCATTATTCTATTTTTATATTATAATTCATTTTAGTTTTAAATATGAAGCGTTCAAAGTACAAAAAGATTCAAGCACTAGCAGTTTATGATACAAAAATGCAAAGTTTTAAAAATATATTTAATTATGAAAAAGACTTTCACAGTTTAAAAATGTTGGAAAAAGAGAAAATAATTCGTTTAATATATTTTTTAGGCTCAAAAGGCAGTTCCAGATAGCAATCTTAAAATCAATAAGGGCAGTTCCAAACATAAAAATTACATTGAAAAATTGCAGATGGATTTAACTCCTTTCTCTATTAAACCCTTTATATGCTTGATTCTATTGAATTCGAAAATTCTTATGTTCTGATTTTTAATGCATAAGAATTAAATCCGGTTTTACTAACAAATCTGTGGGGAATTTTGTATTGAAGAAATGTTTAAAGATATAAATTGTCTCCTTTCATTCTGTTATTGCACATTTAGAAAATTTCTTGCTTATATATATTTCGTATTTCCTCCTAGAACTATATTCGTGTCTCATGTAATATGAGATAGAAAGTTACCAACTTTTAAAAATGCAAAGATTAATTTAGTATTCAGTTAATAAGAAATGACCAAAGTTTTGTCTTTTTTACATTTTATACTGTTCTATCACTATTTTTTTTAAAAAAATTTCTCTTTAATACATTTTTTGACAAGGCTTTTATTGGTTTTAAAGTATTGATGTTTAACTATGTTTAAAATTAAGTTTAGTGCAATTGCTTAAATGTTGAAACAACCTTTCATATATTTCAGTATTTGGGAACAAAATTTTTACTACTAATATGTGGAGTAATATATAGAGAAGATTATTCATCGATGGTTTTTAAAAATTGTCTGGTTCAATATTTATTTTAATTTGAAATAAAAGGATATTAACATTTTCGGCAAAAAAAGCATATGGTACATTAAAATATTTCGCATAAAAGTAGTTTTTGAGTTAAAAATATTGCACAAGAAAAGGTTTTTTATCCCGAACAACATTGGATGGATCAGCTAATAAAGTCGCTGGATTACAAATTATTTCAATTGAAATGGTTTGCCCATTTTGCGATGTTATGATTTTATTCGAATTGGTGAAGAAAGATTTATGGAAACTAAATGGCTTTAATAAACTAGATAGTAAAGCTTGCCTTAAGTTCGTAAAGTAAAATTACAAAAGCGAAAAAGTAAATATACGTGAAAAAGATTAAGAGAGCGGTGCCATAAGAAAAATTCTATTATATTTATCCAAATTTAGATTGGCTTCAATTCCAAACATATTTTTTTCAGCATTTTATTTAGACATTTTCGCCAAGAGTAACGATTCAAATCTGATCGCCACGTGAGACATGCATGCAGGTCTCATTCAATGCAATGCTATGCAACGTGCAAATGCTTTGCGGATATATCTTCTATCGAAGAGGGATCAAGAAGGCGTTTTCGCCCCATGTTTTCACAGATAAAACGAGATTTTGTTTGGTGTTCCAAGACCGATTTGAAGACTACTTGTCGTGATTCTGGGCCCATATGCCTTAGGCTCTTTGAGAGGAAAGGCAAATATTGATCCCATTTTGTTGTATTTGCCACCCATTCTTTCTGAAGCAGGCGATTTTTTTTTCTGATTGAAAGAAAAGATTCGAATCTTTTCTTGGTAGTTGGATGTCAAAAATACTTACTATTTATTAAAAAAAATGTTAAATGTCTTTTAAAGTAAGATTCATCATAATGCTGGATGGTTTATAAATTTTCATTTCCCTCTTATTCTATTCTGTGAGAGTATCGATATATATTGTCAGATTTATTTTTAAACTTATTCATTGTCTCTGAATTTTATAATGCAAAATTCAAAAATATTGTTATAATTTTACGAATTATATTAGGCATATCACTATTTCTTTACTTCTATTTGACTTTTTCATTTTAAACTAAGAATTCATTGGACATAGTTAATGAAACAGAAAAAAAGTGATGGAAATTAGAAAACAAACTAGGCACTTACCTGGACTCCCAAAATGCCAAAGATGATGAAGAACGTACAGCAGATAAGCACGATGTTTCCGATGGGTCTGAGCGAGGACAACAGAGTCTGGACAACCAGTTTTAATCCTGGTGCCCGGTTGATGACTCTATTAAAAATAACACGTAATGCAATATTTTGCTATCCATTCACATTTATGAAATATAGATAGTGAATGCATTTAAATATCAATAGAATGAGAACAATAGGATAAGAATTGAATGAAAAAGCACAGAACATTTTTTATTGAATATTTTTTAGAGTTCTAAAGAGACTACATTTTTAGTGAAAACGTTTTCAGCCATGGAACTTTTGGAGAATTTGTAGCTCCTATTTAAAAAAAGTTGCATTTATCTACTGAGTACACTACTTTGGTGCAAATATTATTTACCTTGCACTCACTTGAAAAAGCTCTGTAGCCCTTTATTTACATAAGTTCAACCTATACAATTTATGTAAGCATTCATTATTCTAAGCCAAATCTCGAAGAAATTGCTATTTAGTGAATTCGGCAATTTTAAGATAACTTTTTTGAGTGAAATTTATTGAACAAACCAACCTCCACACTTTAGGTGCTCTTTGAAAATATAAGCCCTTTTAAATCAGCCTTTTAAAGAAAGTACAAGATATGTTTTAGTTTTTAATTATAAATTCAAAATTTAATTCTCCATCATTTTGTGTGCACCTTATTATACGAAGTTTTAAATATCTGGTTTGACTAGAGTATACATTCAAAATCTGGTAGCTACACAGAACTAATTCGAGTTTCTTGTTTTAAGCGATAAATTGCAATTTTTATTGCATTTATTTCTAATTTTGCGAATGTTTGGATTCAATTACATTTAAACACAGTTATTTGCATTTATAGAGATGCGAATGTTTTTGTCTCTTTTTTCTAAATTTTCTTAATAAATGAATCTGTATTCCTTTCTTTCGAATGTGCAAAATCAGACAAATTAAACCGTTGAACTCCTAAGAAATGTATATAATATTATTTAACCATTTAAAAGAAACAACACATTTTCTTTATCTTAAAGTATGTGGAAACGTTCGGGAATAATAATTTTTTAAAAAAATAAAAGGCTTATATATGGACTAAAAGATGCATATTAATTAAAAATCAAAACAAACTGTTTTGAAAATCTGTATTTTTTGCTTAAAAAGAGGCATACAGAAAAAAATCTTCAAGTTCAGAATTTTATTAGCATTTCGCAGATCTTAAATTAAGAAATAAACGGTATCTCTATACAACTTTTAAATGTTTGGCAGGACTGATTTTTTTTGTATTTATGAAATGTTATGGAGTTGTAAAATCTTTTTTTTTAGTACGCAACCGTTTTTTTTTTTTTTGTACTTCAAGAATCGTTAAATATATTGAGAAATTATGCAGAATTCGAGCAAAAAATTGCATGATATTTTAATTTATGGTTTTTTATAAGAATATTTTTTGAATCAAAATTAAAGTACATTTGAGAAAATAGTATTTAAAGTTGAGAAATAGCATTAAAATGTCGGTCACGGAAAAATAAAAAAAAATAAAATTTTCATCAAGAAACAGACTCATCAAAGAGTTACTTGCATAACAGTAATTCGAGACCCATAGTAAGAGGAAACCTCACCTGAGTGGTCTGAGTGACCTAAGTAACCGGAAGACGCGTAGTATCCCGAAGATACGTGGGCTTCCGTCAGCTATAAAGGACAAACAGAAATCGACGAGGGAAATGATGACCAGAGATCCGTCCATCACGTTCCACCCGCTCTTGAAGTACGCCCTGTTTCCGTACCACAGACCCTTCGCAATCACCTGCAACACAAAAGGGGTTAAGAACCAAACAATCCTTTCCCACTCGAATTCCTCCTCGCTTTAAAATGTTGAAGAATGGTTCCGTTTGTTGTTGATTCCTCATACTCCAATAGCATAAAAGGATTAAAATGAAATATGCTATGCATATTTCAATGTATCGTGTCAGAACATCATTTCTTGAACGGCCAAGCACCACGTGCTAATGCAAGTTAAATTATATTTTTATTCATTTGAATCGTTTCATCGAATGAGTCACTTTAGTACTGCAAACGATAAAAAAAAACTTAGTCTCACATTTGTTGTTTAAAAAAAGTATTGCATTTCCTATTCATTTCGTTTTATATTGTCACGTGCTCAAAATGACATTTTTCTAGGTTTTATTGGCTGTAGTCATTAACTTGCTTTTTTTAAATCAGAGTTTTGTAAATTCAATGGCAACGCGTTATTAAAAGCTGATTTTTTGAGATGCTCGTGCAGATTATAAGATTCTCCTATTTCGCCGGCGGATTTTTGTTAACGTCATAAACCTCATGTGAGAAACAACATAATGTTCTGACATAAAAAGTAGCTGAGCTGTTATTTAGCACTTTTTAAATCAGTGTTTAGGTATCCGTCATTGAATTATAATCTTTACTCATTTGTGATGCCTGTTAACCATGCTGAATTTTAGTAAAAGAGCCCATTCTTTAGGACACAGTGCCTTCAAGAAGTCTATAAGGGAAATGTCTCACCTTTATAAACATCTCTATGGCGAAGACAACGGTGAATACGTAGTTGGCGGCCGTGAGAATGTTTCTCTCGAGGCTCCCTGGAGGAATAGTCGGTCGCTCCATGGCGAGGGTGATGCAGTTCAGTGAAATGAAGAATAGCACGGCGTAGTCGAACGCCTTTTTCGATGCAATGGTGTTGCAGATCTGCCGAAACCTGCTCCCAAGCAACAAAGAACCTCCATTAGTAATCCTGCATTTATATGAATAAGGTATATTATCAAATTTTTTAAAAAGGATTATTGTAATTAATTTATTCCATTTCATTTTTATTTCCCTCCTATGTATTGTGCGTGTACTTTTTCTGCAATGGTATAGTGATCTGGAATCAAGAAAGTCAAATGATGTCCCGAAGACTAGTCTCAGGAAATTTAAGTGTAGTTGTGTAATTTTTCAAAATGAAATTTTCTAAGGAAGGGAAAAATTAATGCCATGTCCTGTTTGTACATGGTAAAAATATCGATATTAACAAGAGATGAAAAAAATATACTGTTCCCCGAACTTCGATTAATATTTGAACGTCACTGCCTTTCTCAATTAAAGCCCATATTAATGTGAAGGTTTGATTTGTATCCATAATATTACCCAGCTTTTACGCTCCCTTCTTTAACTTTTCCCTTTCGCTTAACACACATTTTACAGTTTCCCCTCAGATTAAGGGATTTTCTGGGATTTACACTTCACCCTCAGATTACATCACCATTTCTTTGGTACCTAGAAAAATGTAAATCTGTGGTAATACTGTATTATTAAAAGGCATACTTTGCATTTATTAATATTTATCTTTCAAATAAATCTTCGTTTTCTAAATAAATGTCTTGAATTGATTTTCATTTATCCTTTAGCCAGCAGTTATATGATACACATTTTTAGACGTTTTAAGGAGACAATAAAATATTTAAAAAATGCTATATAATGTATTTTAAGGAAAATAATGCTATATAAGTTTGCATTTATAAATTTTCGAATTAAAAAAATATTGAAATGGACTTGATTTTTTTTCTTGTTCAAATATCCGATGAAAGTTTTAAACTGATATCCAAACGATAAAACAGCTTTTTAAAAATAAAAATTGTAAAGCAACTTTTTTCTATAAAATTAGAGTTTCATATGTTTCGTAAAATTATAAATCAAATAGCCATAACTCATATAAATTATTAAATTAAAAAAAAATGTTTGTAAAAAGTTTTTGAACTTAATTCTGTCTTTTTTGGCTAAATAATAAACCTTTAAATGAAATAAAAAAAATTTAAAAAAATCTTAAAAACGAAAAATTTTGCTGTAATACAAAATTGGCATTAAATAAAATAAAATTTTAAAAGTCTTTTCTGATGTGTTTGATTATATCATCCAAGGTATTTCTGAACATGGTATATCAGTTTAGATTCAATATATTTTACATTCATTTTGCACAAACAACCCTATTCGCATCATTTTTTTTGACTAAATAAAAATTTGTGCACTTTACCTTTCACTAATTAAAAGTATAAATATTTAATTTGTTGTTAGAACTAGTATTTAATGAATAAAAATGGAGCACTATGCGACTAATTTGAAGTTTGTGAAACAAAATAAGGTACCTGTTAGTTGGAGGAAACAAGAATATGGAGTAATTTTCCCGCTCTTTGATCCAACCTTTAGGTTCGATGATCCAGCAGATCTGTAAATGAAAAAAATGTCCATTAATATCTCATCCGCTTTAAAATAAATTATTGCTATATTTATAATACCTTATTTTTAATTAAAAACTATAAATAAAACAAAGGCGTTTTATCAAAAAGAGAAATAAAAGATGACAATAAAAAGAATGAGTTCCCAGATAGCGCTTGATGTTCAGAGTGCCATAGTTTAATTATATTTAGGTGAAACCGGAATATCAATTCGGTTAGTTGTCAACTTTCACCAACTGACTAATTTGAAACCACATTGTAGTTAGAAAATGATAACTGAATCACTAGACTGCTTGTTTGGAAAGTCCTCTTAACTGAGTGAGAGGACTTCACTAACAAATAAAAATTTTGCTATGGCAAATCTGACATTTGATATCTGACGTTAACCCTTGAAAAGTGCCGAGTATGCGTTTTTATCAACTCTGGTCATACCGAGAGCCAATTGGAAATAGTTGATTACTTTGTGCAATACTGTTTTTAAATTACCTGGGTGAGCGTTTTAAATTAACGGAATAAGGGTGTTTAGCAAATCATTAAATTCCCTTGGAGGCCATTCCATTGAATAGTCCGTGATACTGATGGGCCATCTACAATGATTAGCAATTGATTTATAATTAACGTGGGAATAATTCAAGATTCAAAGGAAATAAAAAACTTGGTTGAATAGGCGAATATGACAAAAGAAGGCCGCCCAAATTTCCAAACGAAAAACACACAGAAGATTCAGACTGAAAACTGGTATTTGTGATATTAATATGTTGATTGGTTATGTTTGTGAAATGGACGGTATCTCACCTTTTCGGTAATCTCACATTTGTCATTTTTGCAGTCAGGCGGTGCGGGTCCCTGTACCACAGCTGGTTCCTCTTCTTCGAGAGTCACAAGCCCAGGATCCGGCGCTGTGCAGGTACTACTGACTGAGTTATGCCGACTCGGGTAAAGACTAACGCTAGCCAGTGAACTAAGGGAGTTATCTGGCGGCAGAGAGTCTTGGCTTCTTAAAGAATACTGCGGACTAACGTCCTTGTGAGTCAGATGAACTTCAGTGTCCTTTAAGATCCGGTCCCTTAACAGAGGGACGCCGCCGTTGCAATGACGGTGGTTGAAGACGTGTAAGCTGCAAAACAGATTGATCGGTCTAAAAAGCAGATAGGAAACACAACGTTTTTAACTGACAAGAGAGATGGATACACAAGTTTGAAATCGGTGATGAAATCTACTTTTGTTTACCATCATAGGATAAGAATATATATATAAAAAACTAACACTTATAAGCAACGAACTCAAATTATACACCTTATTCATTTAAAAATGGTTACCTAAAAATAGAAATAATTCTATGGAACTTTATTTGATAATTGTTAAAATGTAAACTAAAATGTTAATGCTCCAAAATTGTTAACATGTTTATTTGAGAATAAAGAGGAAAGCAGTTTACCGAGGGGCGTTCTTGTTTCCGTTTAAGCTCTTCAGGGCCTCCGGGCACAAGCCTCCTTCCTCCACTGCTGCGGTGAGGCAGCCCTCGCATTCTTTCAGCTTCACTTTGGGGTGGTCCTCTTCGAAAAAACTGCCGGACTCTTCCTCACCGCTTTGCCGGCGAGACACCGTCTGCAGGACGGAAAATACACAAATTCTCATTCATAACACTTTGAGAGGTGTTACCGCTCCCATGAAGTGAGAAAAAAATAATAATAAAGAAGTGACAGATAGAGGATTATTATTGTTTGCAGTATAATATTACGCCGCCTTCCATGTTTGGTCTTAAAAGCTAATGTAAACGCATGTTCTGTTTTCATGGCACCTTTTATAACCGGTTGATGGACTTTGTATATCCATTCTATTCACCCCCGGCTGCGACACCGCTGTAATAAAGTTCTTAAATTATCTTCAAGTTGCTCTATTATTTAGCTAAAAATTCTTTCCCAAATTTCTTTTTCACTTTCCTGAATGATATATGAATAGCAGTGGCTTTAAAATTAATATGACATTTAAAATATAATCTTTTTTTTGTATTTTAAATTTTTTTTCATCCATTACTTTATATTATGAGGCGTGACTTATTTATTTATTCATATATTTTTTAATATTTTACGATTTATGTAAAACGATTATATGAAAATTATTAAGGATCAAATAAATCGATGAAAGTGTGTTTCTGTACAAAATGTATGCTAAAATTATGTAATCACGGACTCGAAAGCACACTATCCTATTAAATTTTTGATTAATAACTAAATGGCATAAAAAGAGTAATAAAAGTAAAATGATATATATATATATATATATATATATATATTAGAATACAACACAGTACAACAAAAAAACCCCTTCATAAAACAATTAAAAACAATTCTTATACGCATATTCGCATTGCAAATTAAAAATTGTTGCAAAAAAATAAATTTTAATAAATTGTTTCTACTTATTCAGCCTACATATTCGTGAAATATTTACGACAATTTCAGTTTCAATTAAATGGAAATTCAATCGAAGGACTCAATATAAATATGATTAAAGTTAGCTTCTAACTTTATAAACTAACATGGAATTTTCAAACTTCTTGACAGTTGCCATTTAACCTTCTGATTGAAATAATTAATCCTCTAGAGCTATCGAAAGTTTACGATGACTGAAATAACCAAGATATTATTTCTAATTTCAGGATTTTAAGACTGTCAAATCTGAGATGAAATTGTCAAGATGCCAACAATTATTTCCTAATCAGCGAACATTTTCAATTCATTGATTAACTTTAAACTAAGCTGTCCTTTAAAGCTGCGCTCAGCATTAAAGTAAAAATACAAAAATGGCGGTTTAATTTAGAATCAAAATATTCTGAAGTCACTCAAAATATAAATAACAATTAAAAATGGTGTTTAGAATTAAATTAAGCAGTTAGTTATAATAAGAGTGGGAGAAAAATGATAAATTTGAAATTATGAATAAATTGGACCCTGAATATTTTAGAAAAAGACTTTTATGCTTTGAAAGTAAATCCATATTTAGCCATTGTTCGTTTTAAGATAAGCACATTTGGAAGTTTTTATTTTACAAAGAGGGGGGGGGGAGTTGCTGCGTAGGAAAATGAAAACATTTTCGTAATCCTTTGTTAGAAATTGAACTTGACTTTCATTCCGCTAAATGTATTTTCTTTCAGTTTTCCTTCTCCGGAATAGCAGGGTTTTTTTTAAAAAAAATTTGGAACTTAATAATGTTATTTGTTTAACTGGCAATGAAGATTTAATTAGTACTATTTTCAATAATGAATCATTCTTCAATTACGAATATTTTATATAATGTTAGTAAAATGTTATAATTGTGTTATTAAAAATCAATTATATATAAAAAGCATTTTAACAGAAAATAATTATGATTATTAGCTAAAAGAAGAATAAAGAATTTTTAAGAACAGAAAAATCATGTTTATTAAGTCAGTCATTATTCCATTCTCAAGCCTCTAGGAGCAAATAAAAATTGTTCCAAAGTATTTTATTGTACAGCTATATCCTTTTCAGAAATTTTATCACTTATTCGAAAATATTACAGCTCTATTAGGGAAAATAATATGAGTTACAACTAAAGGTAATTATTTCGTCATTCAACTTTTACTTCGCCCTTATTTTCGTGAAATAAACGCTTCTTTACGCATGCGCAAAAGCGTGGAAACTTTCCGTATCAGATATACGTAGCAATGCTGTATTCAAAATTGATAAAACTAAAGTTTAGTGACCTGTATTAGAGCCGTCATCAGAAGGGTTCACACATATAAATAGAACAGCAGCACTGAATAGATGATAACGGAAATTGAAACAAATCAAAGGTGAGAATTGATAATTCTTGTACATTTGCTAGTGGTTTGAGGAACATGATTTTAATTAATAAATATTTTATTAACTTTTTTGTAGATAATCCAAATGACATTTTTGTAGGTAATCCAAGTTCCGAAATTTCGAAGAGCGTTTCGGATTTTTAAAATTTAAAAATAATATTATAAAAAGGGAAAAATTAGTTTCAAAAATAAGTAAGGCATATGCATTATTATTATTAAATATACATGACCTTTGTGAAAATAATATATTTATTTATTCATCTTAGATTCATAGAAAAGAATTAATAAAATTTCTTTAAAAATTAGGATACGAAACATCATTTTTGAATAGGTTAAAGGTCTCTCGTAATATTCACAAGATCTTCCAACAACAAGCTTATTCAAAGGAAAATCGTTACCATATTTAGAATATTTCATCTCTGCAGATTCATCCCTTTATGTGTTTTTTTCCCAGCAAACCTTTTGGGTACGTGTTTAGTGATATAACTTGATCCTTTAATTACAAATATAAAACTTTAAAAGCGTTGTATAATGCTAATGAAAAATCTCATTACTGGAACTCCCATAAAAGTAACCCTTAAAAATTATCACTACGAATTTCAGTATTTTATTGATCGCGAGTTGGAACGCACTTTCATGGTTTTAAGAATTTATAGTTTCAATTAAAACACAGTTCCCGAATGAACGAATGGTAATTTGCGATCTTGTGTTAATGTTTACCATCTAACACTTCGACGTAAATCCAGTTGCCGCAGTGAAATTGGCAAAATGCCAATTCTGGAATATTTTGAGACTTTCTTAATAGTTTTTTTAAAACTTACTTCATGGTGCATGAAATTGAAAGAGGTGCATACTGAAATTAATTTCTTTCTAGTTATGAAACATTAAACCTCATAACTCTTTTTTCAATTTTAATTAGTTCTCTGCGTAAAGTTTTTTCATATTAGCAGTTGAAGACTTTCAAATAAAAAAAATAAAAACATATATTCTTCATTTTAAATGAAAGTATTTTAAATTCCTTCAGTCATAGAGTTTCCCTTTTTATTTAAGAAGTAAATTTTAACGAGTGCATAGGAATGTTTCTAAGTATGAAAATCGAGTCAATTATTCAAAAAATAACTAATGAAATTCAGTTATTTCCATGGAATAACAAGATATTTCATGAATTAATTCATAAATTATGATCAGTTAGTTCATAAAATACTTAGCTCATTCCATGAAAAAATTGCTTTCAGACTTAACTGGTAAATTATTATGTGTCTATTGTCTACTATGCTGCAATGTCAAATTATTCGTATTTGGTTTTGAAAATAATTGTTAAATTATAATAACACTAGCACAGTTTTTAGAAAAAATTTATAATGCTAGGTTTTATCTGAATCTAATTATCGTTCCAATAAATATTTTTTACAAATAATAACAAATAATTGAAGAAACCAAGGACTCTAAGTTCTTTAAAATTCCTGTCTTACATCATGATTAGACAACTAAAATATTCTGCTGTAAACACTTGCACAAAATTGTTTAGATCAATAAAAAAACCCAATAATCTTTCAAAAGGTAAAACAATAAGGAACAATGAATGATATCTTTTAGAATAATGCAAGAAGAATGAAAGCAATGGTTGCATTGTATAGCAAAATATACTTTGCTAATGCGTATACAAAATATTTTATTGACAAAAAATAAGTTGAAATAGAAATTCTTTATTGTTAGTGCCAGTGCGTTCATTGCGAATTTTAAAACAACAAAAACAGAAGAATATATATTTATGAATGATAATAAAGAAAACACAAAATAAATAATAAATATTAAAATAATAAAAAGGGAACTATTTTAAATACATTTTAGACTACTATAAACATTTTTTATTCTTTAAAAATTTCATCACAAAAAATTGTCTTATATACTACTATTTATCTGTGCAAGTAGCATGGGTTGAGAACTCCTGATATACAGAAATGTTAGCTCCCTGTATCTGTTAGAAGCAAAGAATGCATGCATAGACGTTTTTTTTTGTCTCAAAGTTTAACAAATAGTGACCCGATACGTTCGTTGCAGCCAATGTGTTAAAATTGGCATGGTTTCATGCATTTATTTCTTGATGTTTGGATAGTTCTTGCTGAATATGTATGTAGGTAAATAGTTAGAAACCAAATGACATTTTATGAAAGTTGGTTTAAAACTGGAAAAATATATATGTGTATAGTTGTTTCCTAAAATGAACTAGCTAGCAATCCGTTGTTAGATAGTCTATTTAAAAACAAATAGTTAATTTTGGAAATACGGAAAATTAGAATTTCGTCTGTAATGTTTTGCTAATGTTTTTTTTTTATTTTTCAAAAAGTTATATAGAAACTGTTTTGTTAAATAATTACAAATTTTGTGAAAATTTATACATTTAAAACGACAAAAATGATATTGAAGACATTTTGTAAGAATTTAAAAGGGTAGGTTTTTAAATTAAGAATTATAATGATTAGTCAAAATAAATGTTTTTTTTTCTCATTCCAAGTTTGACATTCCTAAGTTTAGTTTATACATTTTATATTTATGTGTTTGAATTGAGCTATATTATTGCTTTAAATTATTATTTGGATATTTTTTCTTTAAGCTACAACGTCTACATGCATTCAATTAGAACAAATTTAATCGATTTTTTAAAATACAAAACCTATAATCTGATCCAACTTCGTTGACTGAAATTCAATTTGCGAGACACTGTGGTTTTATTTCTTACCATTCGCTAAGACTCGGCAATTCAAATAAAAAAGAAATGAAACTAATAAAAAAGAGGAAATTAAAACGGGAACAATTAGGAGCGGAAAAATCCAGATGATGAAATAAAGCTGAGCCAAAAATATTTTTTTAATGGAGTTTAGTGCTCGTTTTTCCCCCTCCTGTTCAAATGAAGAAAAATCTCCCATCTCAGATGTCTTTTTTTAAATTTTGTAATATATATGTTAATGTGCTTTGTAATGAATTAAACAAAGTTTGCTTTATAAATTATGTCTGTGTCTCGATTGAATTTATTTATTTTATTTTCTTTACATGATCCAATTTTTTTAAATTTTTTTTTATTTGACAACTGCTATTAATTTACTTACTTCAAAAATAATTAATTAGAAGAATTTAATATGATAATAAAGCTATTATAAGCATTTGTTAATTATTTTTTTCCATCGAGATTATAAAATGAATTCAGAATTTTAAATTTATGAGCAGCCAAGGGGGAAAAAATCAAGAAAATGTGTTCATATGCATACATAAAAGTTTTCGCGGATAAATAACAGTTTTAAAAGGCAATCAAAATTAAAATTTAAAAACTCTTCTAAATCATGCAATTGAAATGAACCATAACACGGTTTTGAAACTCGCCACCCCTTAACAAGAATCTTTGCTGGCCAGTAAATCTAAAAATATGCCATAAGGTTTTGATAGTTTAATTTTTCAAAGGACCCTTTAAATATAAATATTAACAAAGAAACATAAAAATCGTCTATGGCCATTTA
This sequence comes from Argiope argentata, assembly GCA_026289955.1. Lineage (NCBI taxonomy): Eukaryota > Metazoa > Arthropoda > Arachnida > Araneae > Araneidae > Argiope > Argiope argentata. The sequence goes on along the minus strand of JAOUZG010009955.1, from coordinate 3,998,113 downwards.
TAAATCGTGCTACAATGACGTATTTCATCTTCGGAGAGCAGGTTTGCAAATTTTAAATATTTTTAAGAAACATTTTCTAGATTTTTAAATTTTTTTTGCATAAATCTTGATTCATTAATGCTATTTTAAAATGAATTAATTGAAGTCCGTTGCTAAGTTGTTGAGATTTAAAGGAAAAATTTAACGTAATCGGGAAATTTAACGAATTTAACAAGTTTACTGTCGAAAATTGGTATTGGAATTCAAAGTATTTTCATGTTAGAATGCACGCGTCGGTGGGAACAATTATTCGCACTTGCAAGAGGTAAAAATTACAGTGCCAAGTTCAAAATCGTCGGTATTCATCTTTGATCAGCTCTGAAATTAATCGCTGCTGCCAAAATACCCTCCGGCCTAAGAAATGTGGTAGCAGGGAAGAGATGTCAGAGAAAAAGCATTACTTTTATTTATGTTTCGGTTCTTTTCTATACTCCATTTTTGAAATATACCTGTGTTTTTATAAAACATGAACATTTTTTTATAGGTTTTCCGCATACATACTTACAGTGCTTATTTTTTTCCCGACGAGTATTTGAGTTCGATACTTCTGAGCTATAAAGTTGTGGATTTCGGATTTATTTAAAAACTTACATCGAGGAGAGATAATTACTTTGTAAAACAGAATTGTATTTATTCCAACACATTTTATAAGTGATTAAGAACATAATAAAGAAATAATTTGCTCAAAAATATTAAACTGAATCGTTTTTGAACCGTTTTAATGAAAAGGCTGTATTTCAAAATAAGAATTTTTAGAATTGCTTTTCAATTCTGCAGATAACGGTCACTTATTTTAAAAATTTAAACGACAAAAAAGTTTAAACTTAAAATATGGATATAAAATACTAATATGCACCACACCTTTTTTAATTTGTCAATACCTTTTTTTAAAGCTAGGAGTAAATAAAATTTAAATACGTTATAGAAGTGAAAAAAATGTTACAAAGGCGTACAAATTATTTTAAAAATATGCTTTACCCCTTCATACTTTGCACTTCTCAATTTTTTGAGGAAGTATTTTTATAGAATTATTGTAAAGATTTCATATCAGCAATTAATAAATGCATATATATTCAGTAGTGGTTTAGGTTATTGCAGTGAAATCTCAATGATGTATTATTGCACGCCTTTAAATGATCTTAAATCCATTGCTAAAGAATCTAAAGTCAATTCCGATATTTGTACAGAATGTAATTTTAACATTTAACGATAGATATTCTGTGCAATTAAGTTCTGCGTTTAAAACAAAATTTGTATTATTTCATGCGTCACTTTTTAAAGTCATGATACTTTCGAAAGAATTTGTTTCTGCCTTTTTTAGTAATACAGTAACTTATGCATTGCATTCCATAAGCCATTTGTTTAACATATATAAAGTTGAATCTCTGCAACAGTTGTATTTTATGATCAGCAAGAAGTATAAGGTAAAATTCTACTTCAGAAATTTTTATATATGTTTCAGAAACATTTGTGCTTTTAAAAAAAACTCCAATGGTTAGTGTTAATATTATCTTCTGAAATTACTACACTATATTAGTTTTTTCTAATTTAACCTCCCCTTTTTGTGTTTCAATATTTCTGAAGTATAATATGATATGATCTTTAGACTTCTACTCTAAATTTTTTATAAAAACAAAACAGTTGGATCAGCCATTATAATCAGGGAGTCCATAATAACCGTGGTTCAACACATTTCTAAACCATGAGAGATAAGCATATACTTCCAATTGAAAGAAAAAGATTCAGAATGATGGGCAGAACTACATTTTAGATTATTTGAGTTGATAATTTATCTCTGGAAAAGATTTTGTTTTTCTTTTAGTCCACCGACCCTATTTTTTTAGCAGACTATTCTTGAAATTTATACTTAAAAAAGTAAAAGCACTAATTTTTTTCGAAGTTGACCAAATTGTAAAGTTTGGATTATCAATATTTTAAAACATTTTAATGGATAACTCATGCAAATAGCGCCTTTGATGTCATGATCATTAAAAATATTATTTAAAATAATGTCTTTCCAAAGTTTATTAACTTCGCTAGTTTTAACAGTAGACATACAGCAAATATTTTTTTATTTCAAATGTTTGTGCCTCCAGACTATTTTACTAGATATTACTAAACGGTCCAGGGACTACATAATTTTTTCAATGGCACCTTTATTGACTAAAATAACAATTCGTCTCTTCACATCCTTAAAACAATTTTTCCTACCGATAGCTTTCGACCATCTTTAGAAATTATCTAATGAACCACCATGGGATAATGACGCAACTCACGACGAAATTATCCACTCCATTGAAGTTGCATCATTAGTCTTTTGACTGGAAGTCTATATCCTGCATTTCAGAGTCCCTAACATTGTATCCTCGTTTTTGAGTGGACGGGAATTTTTTGGGATGAGAATAAACTATCTAAAGGTGTCTTAGAGAGTCCGATTGCCTTACCTTGAGGTTGCCTGGGTTGACGTTGAGGCAATCGGCTTCTTTACTGGGCGCCGGAGAATTAGGAACTTCGTAATTTGGCACGTACATCAGAATCTCGCTGCCGATGCTCGTCCTCTGACTCCGGGAGGACTGGCTGCCAGAGTCCGGTAGACTGGCCGCCGTCTAGAAAGGATGAGAAATAGACCCCAAATGTCATAACTGTGGTTCTTATATTTTTGGGGAGAAGTTATGTGCAAGTGGCAATAGCATGAGCTACATTACCTTTCTATGTCATTCACGAAGTTTGTTCTATTACAAAAAACAAAAAAAAAAAAAAAAAAACACAGATAACTACATTTGTCTTCTTATATGCAGCAATATTTGTGTTTGCAATATTATACTGAAAATTTGAAGTGAAATTTAAAAAAGTATATTCCTTGCACTCTATTTTTTTAATTATTAGAGTAAAACGAAATATATTTTGAAGGGGAGAATGACTTAGACAACTATTTCAGTTAATTATACAAATAGATTCAAAAAATTACTTTTCCCAGTTTGATTTTCTATTTTTTTCCCAATATTTCTTACCATGGCCAAATTTCAATCTTTATAAATATAAGACATGTTTTTTTCTGCAAATGATTTAGCATTCAATAGTCAAATTACCTTAAACTTTTACAAATTCTACTTAATTTTTTTCAATTTAATTACTACCTCTTTCATTATATTTTTGAATAATTTACCATAACAATCACTTACATGTAATTAATACTTTAGCTGCTGTCATCATCTAATTATTTTATCTAATTTGGTATCACCTATTTTTGAATGAAAATTAAATATAAAATTACCTGATTGATCTCTGCAAAACTAATTAATCCAAAGGCAACACGAATCTTAAATAACAGAATCTGTCTATGGATAGGCATATTTGTATACTTTATTTCTCAACTCTAATAACTACTAAAACATACTGCCTGGACAGTATTAAACATTATGCCGGACTTCACTATTCCAACAAGCGGGTCATCAGTTATTATTTTGTAAAATATGAACTGTTTTATCATTTTATTCGATAAAGTTTATTGTTTCTGTATATTTCTGATTGAAAATTCGGAAAATCGTAGAGTTAATAAGCATTTCAAAGATTCTTAATTTTTTTTAAAAAAATGTGGTGTTTTTGATTTCATATCTAACTTATCATACCATTTATACGTTATCCCTTAACCTTTCTCTTTTTTCGAATGGTTTCTTTTTTGCCACTGGATATTGAGGAAACACACAAATAGAGAAATAGATGTATATAAAACAAATTGGACGCGAGCAGGAAGAGCAAGTATCCTTGATATCCTGCGACAGAGAGAGAACCTTACCGATGTTTTATCTATGGACTCGAAAGACTGTCCAGGGACGTTGAAGGCCATGAGTGGTGTCAGCCTGTCTTTGAGGTCCCTCATAAGAGGTTCCAGGGTGTTGTTTGGAGAGCCCTGAGGGGTAGCTGCCGTGTGCGTGATGAGGGGAGGGGAGAAGTGGCTCCCTTCCCCTTGGTCCTGTGAGTATCTCTGATGGTGGTGGTGACCTGAAATCGACCAGTTATAGTCAGTGGATGTAAAATCAACAACTTTATAAAGAGCATCTTCATTTCAGACTCTATGAATCGGATATAATTTCAGGTCAATATGCAGGAAGACCATTAAATAATAATTTAATACGCATTATTGACATCCTTGGTATATACAAATGTGAGAATTCTTTTCCATATAGATTTGGCAAGCCTTGAAAAAGTCCAATAATTTCAAAATATTCACCGATGAATGTCCTTCTGTCATGCTTTCGACATTAATGTCAGTTCCAATTTAAAACGAAGTATTTGTTTCAGAATAAATAATTAAAATTTACAATGAAATCTTAAACATTAATGTGGCGGTACGAACAAGTATAAAGAATTGTTGGAGTCAAAAGAGAATCCAATGACCTTACCATGTCGAGATGATTGTGATTCTTTTCTAGAAGTTTTTTTGACCTGCTTATGCTCTTCTTCATGATTAATAGACTCGTCACTCCTTTTCCTTTCATCCTGAAAAGAGTAAAGAAGACCCATAAGGATTTAATTCAAAAGTTGAAAATGGAACTTGATCATAGGATACACATCTACAGAATAATTGGTCATTATTCTGTAACCTACATTAAATTAGATCCATTGTACATTAAATTTAAACCTACATTAAATTAGATCCATTGTAAATATCTAATTTAATGTAGGTTTACAGGCATCAGAATGTTAATCAGCCGTAAAAGACCGATGTTTAACTAAAAGGTAAAATATCCTGGTAAAAAAAAGCGTTTTCTATTTTGAATTTTAAAAAATGAGTCATATGAATGCTTGTAAAAAAGGGCAGAATACTCACTTCTGCGGAGAAACCTTCAACTAAGATAGCAACTAGAAGATTAAAAAGAACGTAGTTTCCGAAAGTCATGAGCGCTACGAAGTACAGAGCCGCCCAGTGGGAGGTTCTCTCCATACCGTTGAACAGAACGATGTTCCAATCTTCTTGTGTCAAGATCTGCAAGGCACACAACACAAAGATCAGAGCACATCTCATAAGTGACGATAAGAAGAAAAGAAAACATTACGAATGCGAAGAGAAAAAGAATGTTTAATTAGATAAAGTGATTGATAAAACTTTATTCGATCTTTGAATCGAGTTATGAGAGCCGTTTTGGAGTTGTATGCTCTCCATTTTGTCTTTGAATATAGATACTTCACCCCCCCCCCCCCATATGCACGATGCTGTATTTCGTATTTCAAAAAAAATATTTTCTTTTTTAGTACTGGCATGAATGAAAATTAAAAGTGGAAGGAAATTATACGAAGTTTTCAAATGTTCTGTAATATAATTCCTCTTTTTGACATTGAAGTTGTCCATAAAATAATAAGATGCAAAATTCTTCGCCTAATACAAAGATTTGTATATTGATATGAAAAACAAATATACACAATTCTTTTAAGTGGAATTTCTCTGAAAAATGAATCTACATCTCCTAACCATTATGTAGGTGCTTTTAGCAATTTAATTTCAAAAATACATAAATAAAACGTCAAAATGATGTTTTATTATAAGTCTTGAATGGTTTGTCAGAGGCACCATCGGAGTGTAAAAGGTTAAACATGTTGAAATATTCCTGGTGATGTCGAATTAAACGTAGTCAATTCATAAAAACGTAATGAGAACAAAATCCGCAGTACCGTTTTAATTTGGAATGCATTGGATATCTTTGAAATGAAAAAAAGATGTGACGTCGCAGCATAGCGCAAATCAACTATAATTAAGAATTATATGGCATGTTCTTTTACAATTTTTCTCCGGCTCTGACATTACGTAGGTTGGTTCCATTAAAGATAAATTCGCCCCTTTGGACCAGTGTTACTTCATACACATGGAATACAGTTCCTAATTTTCCATATCGTACCATCTGCAATAAGTTATCTTTAAAAAAGGAATTATACCATTTCTGATTATCTGTACCCCATGGATGCTTCCAGCCCGAAAACTGTTCCCTTTTATAAAGTGATGGTCGAAGTACACAAAATATAAAAATAATCTTCTGGCAGTTCAACATCACAAATAAAACGGTTCATTTCCAGATTAAGAAAATCTTTAGGCTTATTGGAATCTCTTCATTCAAAAAGTTTTAGTTAAATCTTTCTTTTTCACCCACTTTCCTTAAGAAATATTTGAAAATTAAGTTAAAAAGTATCTTAAACGTTACTGTTAGCTCTGTAAAACAAAGAACGTAAAGTAATGGTTATTTCATGCGATTACAAAGAAAATAACGATCTATGCCCAAATTTTAAGATGCATCTGGGAAATATTGTTATTTAAACACTATTTTTGATCCAAAAATGTTTTTTTTTAAAATCTGTATCATATTTTCAACCTTGCTCAAACGACAAAAATTGGTTCCACCTATAACAGTAAATGTCGAAATCGCAAAGCAAATTTTGGACTATGAGTTTTTATTTTCTTGTCTATCATATATTTTAATAGAAAGCTGCAAAAAAGTTACATATAATCCTTTGTGGCAGTCACAATTTTATTCTTTTATAGTTTTATTATCCTAAAAAATTACGATGATATTCTCAACATTTTGAAAGTAATTTCACGATAAATTTAATATCATTGATACATATGTGATTAGTACTGGAAGTAGTACAGTCTTAATATAGCAATATTATTGCTATTTTTTTTCTTTTGAGATTCAAACTTTATGGATCACATTTTTTCTGTAGTGTGTTATTGTACATTGGTGAGAACAGATGAATTGAACGTATATTGTATTCTAATCTGGAAATTTACGATCATTGTACAAAGTGTTCCAAATTGAACATGGGATGTTTAAATTTGCCTGCTTAAAAAACAACGAAGCCAATTTCATCTAAATTTCGTGTAAATTGCTTTAATAAGTATGTGGTTGCATTTCTGAAAGTAGAAATTTAGTTCATACATTAAAGATGGAATTGCAGATAAATTTACATTCTTTTAGAGTGCTCAACATCTCTTAACTATATAAGGTATCATGAAGCGTTTATTTTCCGAATAAGGACTTCGCCATGAAACATATTTGATCAGATAATTTGTTATTAATTAAGTTGTTTTATCAAAGAAACCGCAACATTTATGCATAAACATATAGAATTTCGGCAGAAAAAAGATTTGAAGAAGCCCTTTGATAATTTCGATTATCCGAAAAATAATCTTGCATTTTGAAGTGATGGTACTGAGGCCAATTTGACAGCAGGAAGTGAAGAAGTTGCCTCTGCATTAGTGGGGCAGGGGTAGCAAGTGTTGATGGTAGCATTAGCGCATTTGCTGTATCACAGGAAAAGACATACCGTATACGACAGCTTAACTAATTATGTTTTGAAGCGAAGTCTGTTTATCTTCTAATCCAAAAAAACTTCCTTTCTGATGGTAATGAGACGCGGAATATATTTTATTTGGATGATAGTGCACGATGAATAGCCTTAGCAAGCACTGTAGAGTGATGAGACCCAATTCATATTTAATGTTGTTGTCAACATGAATAATTACCGTATTTGGCCAGAGATAAATCCACAAGTTTACCAACTATTTCCGTTGTGTATTTAAAAGTAATAATGCAGTGAAGATAAATAACATATTTCAACACTGATCATTATTTCTTTGAAGAAAAAAGGGTCTATTGGACAGCTATATATTCTGTTACCAGCTTTAAATATACGTTGATGATAGTTGATTTCGAACTCTTCTGACTTTTCACTGTGGAAATATGTTAAGAGGTGCGTTTATAAAGCCAATGATCCGAATTTAGTTACATAAAAGACAGAATTTGGATACATGTATCTTGCCTCTAAACAATGACTTACATTATATCTTGGAATGTGTAGTGCAATTCTAAAATGCAGTTTCTAGAACAAGAAAACAGAGGATATAACGAGTCATATCTGTGTTGATAGTGTAGTTATAGAAATAAAATTATTGTACAACTTTTAAAAAATCATATAGCTCAAAAAGTTAGGAATTTGTAAAATATTAATTTTAGGTGATTAAAATGAATGTTATTTAATGTTTAAACACTTTTCAATCATTAATATTCATTTCATTTCTACGTGATTGAGCACATTAATGATCATTGTTATGTAAGTATCTGCTCCTAAAAGCTAAAACCATTTTCATAGATCCAAAATATAATACATTTCTGAAATCAAAATAGTATAGTCAGGAGAGCATAGTTATATCAACAAAGTTATTTTTGAGATTCGCATGAAATTGACCAAGTAGTTTTCCCTATAGAGAAGTCTAAATATCCTCTCTTTAATTTGGATTATCTTCTATAGTTTGAAGGCAACTCTTGTAAGTGAAATGACATTCTGTTTTTGCAAAACAAACATGAATTTTCGTCAAGTGTAACAAAAAATTGTCGACATTATTGACAGATTTTTCTATCATTGGATCCTGTATACATTCATCTACTGATAGATTGGAGGAAGTAAAATAAGTGAACTTTTCGCATGTTTATGCTTTCCGCTTTTATAAAGATAACTGAAGCGACTAGCATTGTATGATGTTATTTCTAATTATAATTTAAATCTGGTGAATTCTATTAGAGCAATAAAGCGGAATTTTGCTACTGGTATCCACAACTTACGGACTAATGGCAACTAATGACTTACGGATGATTTCGAAGGGAAATCAAATTAGATGCTAGATATAGTATAAATATATGGATAATATTGTAAAATCAAAATAAATGTACATAACAAACATTTATTTTTGAAAATTGAGCCAAACGGCAGTTTTTTCCCCTTCAGATTCTTATTTTCTATCTTCTAATCATTATTATTCAGTTATTTTTCTTTTCGAAGGTTCCCCCCCCCCCAAAGAACAAGGACATTCCAATAGCCACGCCATTTAGAAAGTCTACAATTTCTTATTACAAGAAAATAAATTCGCAACCGAGAATATGATGTAAGAGTAATTAGTAACAGAATAATTCTCCTTTTTAAAGCCAGACGATAACACATTAGTTTAAGCCCTAAAATTTAATATGATTTCGTAAAAAGTAAACTAAAATTTGTTTATCAATATCGTGGATAAATGGCAAAAATAATAAAACCCTTGATTTAATCAAAATTTAAACAAATCAGTTTAAATTTTGATGTTAAATGTAGTTTACAAATAAATCCTTAAAAAGTTAGGAAGCTTTAAGATATTTCTAAGCTTAGTAAGCGGTTCGCCAACTTAATAAAATAATTCGTCGAAATTCTTATAGAATGATACGTCTTTCAGATTTAATTTTCTCAATAACGACCTTACTTTGTTAGCCAGCTATATTGTTATTAGTGGCATTTGCCATTTACAAGCTTCGTCGAGGCATCAGCGAGTTTTAGGCCGAAAATAGCGTCTCTGGTGTTTGAAGTAGTGCCAAATAGGGCCAAAAGTACTATTTAGCTACACACTTATCACAGTCGTTTGCACAACCCCTTTTTACAGGGGGGGCACATTCATACACCTTGTAGACAGAACACAGAACAACTAGTACTCGAACGCGGGATGCCCCTATGCCAGGACGTTAGCTAGATATTCAGATGATATATTTAACTATTTACAAAGAGATAAATTTCAGTTCGTTTTATGCATTAGCGTCCAGTTTAAGAAATACTATGTCACTATGATTGATTTTTAAAATCTAAATCCGTATTTGTACAGATTGATATTTTGCAATTAAACATAACAGGAATGTAGCAAAAAGATAACATCCCGCTTTTTTTTAAAATTTCATCTCTTGTCTTTATATAAGACATTTCGCTATCGTCCTGATGAAAGATGTAAGATATTGGGATTAATAGCTGCAATTCATCCTGATCATTATGCATATCGCATTTTCTGCATTTTTTCATTGTTTTATGAGCACATTCCGAAGATAAAAAAAATCTCGAACAGATGCCGAGGAAATCAATTTATTGTTAAAAGCAAGAATAATATTTTAAATCACTTAGGAAAAATAACAGAAACGAATGGCAATGGTGACAATTTAAGATAAATTCTTCGAAAGTACATTGAATAAAGAGAATCAAAATTTAAATATAATTATAAATTGTTGCTTAACAAGGAAGGTTATGCAATATAAAGTGTCTAATCACGTAAGAAGAATGAAAAAAAATTGTAAAAATAGTAGCAATCATTTTTGATCTTTTTTCCTCTTTTTTTTTTTCAATACGAAAACAAGACCTATGTTCATACTAAATCAGAAAAAAGGTTAGGAATATTCATTATCGGTGAGAGAAAATTCGTTTCTTTCTTCAATTTTCGAGAATTGAGAGTTTTAATCGTCCAGAAGCGGTACAGTTTTCAAAATTATGAGGTACGAGATAGACATAAGTAATTTCCTCTTACCATTCCAAGTTTGGAAAAGTTTCACGTTCAAGCGGTGCAGTTGATTCTTACAGAGAGGAGTTTATTTAAAATTAAATAGATGCAACGGAAAACAGTTTATCTATTATACGAGTAATGCTATTAGAAGACGATGCTATTCAATATACGAGCGCTCTTTTCCAGTTCAAAGCATTACCATAACGGCAACACATGCTATGAATATTAAATGGCCACCCTAAAACGCCAAGAAAAGTGCTATACAAAGAGATTTTATGGCTCCATAATACACGTCCCCTTTTGTAGACAGCAGCTCTAGTTATAGGTGCGTTGAGCTGTTGCATTTTATAACTTTTCAATGTCTGTTACAGCCTCCTTTAAGTACTCTTAAATGAAGTCGCTTAAAAAATATTAACTTATTTTTGAAATTATTATAATCTATTACAATCGTTGTTGATAGATTACATGAGTCCAGAAGTCTAAACTTTACCGACAAAAATAAATTGAAGCCTCAGCAATTCTTTAAGTAATTAATGACATTAGCTCACATTAGGAGAATCTCACTACGTTATGTCAAGTAATATCCGTCTTACTCCATCTTAAGCTATCAATGGCGAATTTAAATACTTTAAGCCCCTTTGTAGTGCAAAATACCAGGTCGGTTTTTTAATTAGAGGTTAATTAAGCTCCATATTTAATCATATACTAGCATGCTAATGGTTTATTTAAGTGAGTATGCTTTATTTCGTTAATTTCACGAATATTAAGTGAATTGTTAAAAACCCTGTGAATATTTTTATTTGTATTCCTCATAAAATATCTGACAGATCTGAAATACTGAGATTCTGGGGCGAAATTCCCGTAATTTATATGTATTTTACGTAAAAACAACATTTCCAGTGATTTGGTGACTTGGCGATCTTTTGGCCATATTATTGGCAACTGAGCAAGATTTGGCGCAGATAGATAGGAAAATTTTACCACCTAATCCCTAGAACCTTTATTAAGAGAGATAGCCTAGAAATTTCCAGAACCTTGAAGAAAATCCTAGATTTTCACGCCAAGTTAGGTCACATAAATACCACTGCCTAATTGTCCATGATGATTAGAGAATAGTGAAGACTTGAGTGTTAGTCTATTGCACAAAAGCTGCTATCTGTCTGAGGTATTAAGAGACCTCTGGGTCTGGAAGCCATTCCCTGTTGTATCAGCTGGATTTTAGCAGCGTAATTGTGACAAGTAACTGCCCTAATTTCCTGCATCTTCTAAAGATTTTTACAAAGAAATTTCTTGTGATTTTCCAGAGATTAATTTATCAACTTTTAATCTACACGAACTCCGAAGTAGGGTACTATTTTTTTTATTTATCTACCGCGATTCTAAACTGTCCATGTTTGTATACAACATTTCGAAGCAATTGTTAAATTTCATAAATGCTCTAATATTAACTTGACCAATTACGTTCGATAAAGAGTTAATATTAGCCTACTAATATTTTATGACTCATTGAATTTGAAACAAGTTTATTTTTCAATAATTATAAAAATAAGGTTTTAAAATCAATCTGGTGGCTGCCTTCTTATAGCTCAGTCGTCATAGGCACCTGCCTTGTCTGGCTAGTTGGAAATCCACTATTGTACGCTATGGAGTGACGTCATGCCTCCCCCCCTCTCTCTTTTTAAATATGCACCTAGAACTTAAACTTGCGGCATACATTTGGTGAGTCTCACGTGAGCTTGAAAAAAAATACCACTAAAATTGATCGGTTGATAGGGAAAAGAATTTTAAAATTTATGCAGAGGAAAACATTTGACCAAGTAATACTTGCGCAGTCCAATGTACTCCTCATTTACATGCGTAAAGTAGCTTTTATAATAATTTTGAATAAATTCAGCAATTTTACTTCTATCGGCGACGATAAACAATTGTTTAATTTAGTAAATTATTTGTAACTTCCATTACTCGCTTTTTATAGAGATGTAGGTCTCTTGATGTTAAATTAATAATTGTCAGCCTTCATTCAGAGGCGAATTCTTTATCGACAAGCAATGCAATATATTACATGAAATTATCAATATACGTTTTTATAAACTATTAGAAGAAAATAAATTTGCATTTATTGTCAATATAGAACAATGGAAACAATTTTCAATATTTACAGATTTCACCTTCGCCATCCGGAATTTTTCAAAAACACGCTTTAACTGTGATGGATCTAACCGTTTTAAACCAAAAGATTAAATTTCTATGATTCTTAATTTCCATTTTTTTTCTAATCATCGTTTGTAATATTAGGAATCTGTTTCTTTCTTTAAAATTGGCATTGCAAGTTCAAAGACAGCAAAAGGTTAAGTTTTGCAAAATTTATTTTTTTATTTTGAAAAATATTTTATTTTGTTAATTATTGCATGTTTATTGAAAATTAGTTGTAAAGAAATAACACGAGATTTTATTACAAACTCATAGTAATATTACTATTCATAGTATTAAATTCTGACAATAAATTGAACGGAAAACATCCATTTGAAATCTTGAAATGAAAAACTAACCATGCTGAAGAAAAAGTACTATTCAAAGGCTTACATTTCGCGATAACGTTTTCTTCAGCCTTAACTAGAAATTTGGAACAGTTACCTTTGCCAAATTTATTGAGATTAGGTACCGGGCAAGGGTAATTTACAAGGCTGTCGGAATCTGCATTGCTTCAATAGTTCGGACATTCTCAGATTAGATTCTTGATCCAATCGACCGCACATCGATCACTTACGCGAGTCTGATAGACAATCAACCTGTATTGGTTAAGCCAGGAATTCGCAACTAGTTAAAATTTTTTTTGCCAAACAAACACTTTAGATGTTCTTGCTTATAACAAAGAAATTAATCACAATAATCCTCCTATAGCTGTAACACAGAGCATTGAATGTTGATCTACAAACTGAATGGATTTAGCTTTTTTAATTAGATCATGCATCAATTTTGAACATGTGTTGCCAATACAATCTGTATTAAAATCCGACCTTATGATACCTAAGATTCGCAGGCTTAGACATACCAAAATAATTTTTCCTCCTTTTAAATTTATTGTTATTATGATAATCATAAATTTAAGTATCAAAAGTTATTTAATTTGATACACGAGTTTTGAATGTTCTCCTACCTTTATTGAATATTTGGTTGAATCTTAGGGATTGAACCTTTTACTCAGATTGAATGTTAAAAAAATCACAGCAAAGACGAAGACGTGTTGTACCAGTACTAGTGTCAAAGCAGTGAAAAGCATAAACATTAATTAATTAGTTACGCTGATGGTTTCACATCATGATTGTCGTGGTAGTCATCAGAGGCAGGCGGGTCAATACTAACTACATTGTAAGAAATTCAATGCAGCAGTCGTTGTGTTAAAAGATACAGGTAAAATGAAGAATAAGAACTGAGAAAAGTTAAAGGTGGTTTATTTATTATTTAACGACGGTACTTTAAAATACCGTATAGATCTGGCTGATATCTTCAAAATAGGAACATTTTTTTCTAACAGTATTTGAAAGAACACGAAGAACATTTTTTCAATTGAAAGTAGTATATGTAAACCAAAAATATCATTAAAAAATCTTTTAATGTTAATTCGCTAGCGTCCTAGCTTAAGAATGGCGCGTCTTCCCTATATTCTAGGTGCCCTGGGTTCGAGTTCTAGTTTCATTTGGTAGTTCTTTATCCTATGTTCTATTTGTAAGGTGTGTGAAAGAACTCCCTTGTAAAATGGGGTTGTGCAAGCGAGTGTGTGAGTATCATCTTCACATGAGCTAAAAGTCAGACTTCTACTCTAGGGTGCGTTGGGTTCTTTACCCTCAGAAGCTATTGCACCTCCCCCTCCTACTTCCATTGATTCGCGGACGCAACATCATCATTATTAATTTTAAAAAGTTCTTTTTTTATTATTGGGTTAATTTAATACCAAAAATTAACTAATAGTCAAAGGATAAATTTGAAAAACTGATGGTAAAATAAATTAGTAAATTAAGGCCTTAGTGGAAGATTCCATTCAGAATTAACGTGTGGATAAGAATATTTTCCAGAGCTGTGAATAAATTGGATCTGATCTTTGTTGATAGGATTTTTAATGTTACTTAATGGACAAACATATTTCTTAGAGAGCATTTTAATATGATTTTAGGTTTTGTTTTTAAATTTTTCATAGATAAATCACTGCGTATTACTCATGGTACATTTGTGACGGTTTTAGGTAGTTCTATTGTTGTATACAAAGGAGGTATTACGATTAATGCAAAAAAAAAAAAAGACTTCGAAAATTCCCCGCATGTGACAGTGTGCGTAAGATGTACATTGAACAGTAATTTTTTATATGTATATTTAAATCACGGATCATATTTGATGTTTAAATAAAGGAATAAGATCTTGTAGTTGTATTAAATTATTTTTATATCATCAATTTATAACAGCATATCGTCGTCATATTTAAAATAACATTGAAACTCATTCAATGAATTATAACATTGTTATAAAACCTTTAGATACGTTTTCAGATAGTGATCTTAGTCTTTATAGCAATTGTATGTAAATGAGTTAATATATTCTCCAACTAACGGTACATTTATTTCACAGAATTTCAATGATTTAAATTGCCGTATAAAGTCAACTGTCAAATTTCACAGAGCCAGCACGAAATTAAGTTCCTAGGACGATTCGCTCTTTTGATGAGATAAATTATTCTGGCAAATGAGAGATGTCATTAATGCATTGGTTCTAATTTATTTGAAAAGGCTCGAAGTGGAAATTCAGTTATATTCACTTGAGAATTGGTAGTCAAAGGTGAAGAAATCTTTTGGAATCGATGATCACATCGGCAGCGTTTGATAATATTCTATATAAATTCGTTATTACGTTTTAAAAGGATGTATTTGAAATAATAATTAACAGATATATATTAAACCACTATCAATTTTTCGTTAATAATAAAAGTTGTTTATTATTAAATAGCAGCTTAAGTCACAAAACAGAAAATAAAAATAATTTAATTCGGTTGCATTAAAAAATTGTATAGTTGCAATTTATTTTTTTAAGTGCAATAAGAAAAAAAAATGATTATTTTTTGAAATTTATTGTAAGCTTGAAAATAGAATTTAAAATATTCTTATATTTATCTTTTTTTGTAAGTTGCAAAGAGATCAGACAAAAAATATATTCAAAAAAGATGTAGTAAGTTATTTAAAATAAAAAATAAATGGAAACGAAGTAAGAGCACTTTTAGTTATTTTCTTAAAGATAAAGTAAGCAAATTTCTAATATGAAAATTTTTTGTAGCATATAATACAGTTGATTAATTAGCTTTTAAGAATTTAGGAATCTTATATATTTTTGTTGTGTTTACATATACATGGTTCTTTTTATTTACTTTATGCTTGCATAAAAATTTCTTAAGATCATAAAAAAATATAACGAAAGAAAGAATTTACTGAAAAACTTGACTGATTACTGATAGATACATTTAAGACATGTTTCAAAGTTTCATTTTGGGACTTTGAAGACAAAAGAAAGATGCAGGTTTTTAGAAAAAATACTATTGAGTTTCCAGATTAAAAAAAGGAATTTCACTCTAAATTGTCTAAAATTATGCGAAATTATTTTTTATTGATTGTTAAAAGCATAAAATTATGTTTGAGTTTGAAAATATCTAAATATAGTTGAGTAATGTTATATCATAATAAAAATTAATAAAAAGTAAGCCAATTTTTATTAATAAACTACTAGTCACCAATTAGATAAGTATTTCTACTATTCATGATTAAGCAACATTTCCGCAAAGCAGGTTCAGCTTGTCTACCAAGAAAGATCATGGGTAAAACGATTAAAATTCCAGTCTAAATCAGATTGTTATTAGTATATATTGTTATTAGATTGTTAAATGTATAATTTTACAGGTTGTCCCAGCAAGACTGGATAAACTCTGCATAGCCAGATTCATTGTTTGGAATATATAAAAAATGCCAAAAAAAAAAAAAAAAAAAACTGTATCTCTACAGCTCATAGTTTTCGAGAAAAATGCGAGAGAAAATGTTTGACGCCATATCCGATTTACGAAAAAAAAACATTATTTAAAACAGTAACATCATTACTTGCATAACTTTAAATAAGATGTTCGAAATGTCCCCCCTGTAAATGGAGGCTTGCACACACGCGTCGGGCAATAGTTGACTGTCCACGTTATAGCATCGTAGTGTCCACAAAAGTAAACGCACTGTGGAGACGAATGGATTAACTGATTCCTTTACATGGCCCCAAAGGAAGAAATCTAATGGGTCAGATCTGGAGATCGTGGTAGCCATGAAACAAGACTCCGATGTCCAATTTAGCGGCCGAATAAAGGGTTTATACGTAAACCGGATATGACGTCATACATTTTCACTCTATTTCTCGAAAACTATTTGTCATAGAGGTGTAGTTCTTTGGGCATTTTTTTAATGTCGTCCAAACAACGAATCTGGATGTGCAAAGTTTATCCGGTCTTGTTGGAACGTCCTGCATATATTTTTAATCAATAAGCTTGGGCGTTATTTTCAAAAGATTTATTTACTTTCTTGCTTTCGTTTCCATTCTCCTTACAAAATTGAAATAACAAAAATTAAGTGTTTTATTTAGAAAATAAACTCTAATTTGGTAAAATAAATTCTAATGTAATAAATTTTTAGTTAAGACGATGGAAAAGGATTCGCTTGTTTTTTGTATTCCAGCTAAGATATAAATGAAAAAAAAAAAAAGAATGAGTAATAACCCGCAATCGGCACTCGCTGCTGCTCGCGCATCTTACCTGGAAGACTGTGACTGTTGCCCAGAGAAAGTTATCGAAATTCATTCTGTCGCACACACAGTATGGTTCCGGCTTCTGTATTTCTTCGCAAGTGCACATGCCTCTACCGTCGGCCCTTCTGCAAAATCTACCTCCGAACAAATGCATGCCCAAGAGGCTACAGGGGTTAAACAGCATTAAGGCTGGTCGCCAGTGGCTGGGAGCGACACATTGCACAACAACACAAGGGAAGAGAGGCTCGCAAAATCAGTAATAACACACGCGGCACGATTTCTCTCGACTGATTTTTTTTGGTGAAGAAAAGGCCCCCAATCATTATTTGTGAGCAGTTTTTACAATCGCGGACACTGATCCGCTTACTGAGTAACATTTTAAAAAACAAATCAAAGGGATCTGAATTAAGTGCAAAAAACGAATAAATTCTTTTACACATTTTTATTGGAGAATACCGTAATAATTACTGAAATTGCAAGCGTCTCTCCCTAAATAAAACCATTTCATGAGGTGTGAACATTTTTACATAGACTAGCCTTTCTTTCCTATACCTGACCATTCATATCTAGCGAGCGTGGCGTGGTGAAGCGAAATGATCGAAAAAAATATTTGTAAATGAAAGCACTGCCACTGTGTTGAGTGTAAAATATTCGGATATTAAACATGAAAATGCAAACATGAAAATAGTTTAACATATAATATAATTTCCTCTATCCGTCACTTTTCTGATGGATGAAACCTTGAAAATGAGTGAATTGGATTTGAAAATTCGACCGGATCAATGATTTTAAACGTAGTAAAAATTGTATGTCAATGCTCTAAGAAAAAACTGATTTGATTCAAAACGACTATTTACTTTTTTAAAATAGAATAAAATCTTCGAGGATATATTTTTAAAGATAGTTATAAAAACTGTGTTTGAATACAGAAATTTTAATTGAAAAAAACAAACGAACCTATACTGTTAGGAAATTAAAAGTATTAAAAACTGAAAAATTATTTTTGGTCGTTTTAAACACTATCAGATATAAAATGCCATAATTGTCTTCATTTAACAAATTGAATGTAAAGTAAATGATGCAAATGATATCACTAGAAATATATATGTATAATAAACTATGATATGCCGAAAGATTTTTATAGTTTTGAGTTTTAGGCGATTTATGTAAACTGTAATCTTCAGAAGGAATATATTTATCAGAAAGGATACATTAATAAATAATAAATTAAAATGAAGCTTTATAACTTTTTAACCATTTACCTATAAAAATTATAGCACCAAAGCAACTGTATTTTTCGTGAACAAGGGAAACATACGATGTAAATGTATACATATAACATTGTATATATTTCTAATAATTTTTTGAAGTTGGAAAAAAAACAATTCTTATAATATTTCAAGGGAAAATAGTATGTATTTATGACCTCAAGTTTATATATATATTAACCCTAGAATGAAAGAAAAAATAATAATGTTTTGAATATCTTAAAATGCTTTAAAATATTTTATTTGCATAAATGGTTGTTTTTCAAACATAAAGGTAGGAAAGTTTCAAAAAAGGATAACACGTTAAAACGTTGGCAATTAAATCAACAGCTTAACACACAATTAGCAGAAAAAGTCATGAAAATAGAGCCAAAGGAGATGTTGGTCCTCACTCTAGTGACATTAAATGTAACTGATTATCGCAGGAAACTGAAGCAATGCTCCATGGAGCTGTAACAGTTTATTAAGAAACTATCGAGCGACCAAAATGTTTCTACCAAATATTTTCCTCATATGTTTTTATTGAGAATTTTTTAAATTAATTTCTAATAAATTTGTTCACATAAAATAATTCTAATTAATGATAGTCTGAATTGTCTAATGAGTCCAAATGCCCTTTCTTTATATTAGTATGAATTTATTTTCGATTAACTCAAAAGATTATGCTAATGCCCTTTTCATAATTTTCTTGCTAACCTTCATATTATGCCATTAGCGTGATTATGTCTGAGTTTTAATACTGAAATTAAGATGAACATATTAAAATAAGAAAGAACACCATTATATAAGTTAATGATTTCAAAATGAATTATTTGAATGTCTTAATACTTTGGTATGTTTGATGCATCGGAACATCATTCATTTGTGTGAATTTGTTTCATTCTTTTACAATATTAATTGTCTTATCTCCTTATCGTGTTATAAAAGTATGAATTCTTGCATAAGATCTATTGCTTTTACATAAAAAAATTAAATGTGTCCCAAGTACAAGAAAAAAGCAAGAATTTTAAAATTTGTTCCTAAAAGTTTAATTTTCTTTTTAAATAATGGTATACAAATGTATATCGTTTTAGAGTTTCCATTATAAAAATATCTTTTTGTCACGAATTAATCTTGAGTTAATTCAACGAATGGAAAGACTCATAAATAAATTCTTAATTTAAATGGGACGTGATTAATGACTCAAACGAATTTAATTTAACAAATAAATTTGATTTAATTCAGTATCTATTCAAGATAGAATGTTGGATTCATTATATGACATTAATACTTTTAAACATTTGGAAAAGTATCAAATGATTTCGGGAAAATATAGAACATCAACCAGGATATATGCGAATAGTTTTGATAGAGGACAAATAAGATCATAAATGGCAATACAAATTTATCTTAATCTAACTCAAGAAAAACTCTTTTTAAAACTCAATTTCCTTCAACTTGTGTTAGAATTCTCTAGTAGGTAGAAAATGATATTTCAATGACAATGAATGAGACGACGTGTTTTCAATGACACTAAGCTAGATCTTAAAAGAGAGATTTTCTAGACCCATCTCGAAAATGCATGCAAACTCATCGTCCAGCAATTTCTGTCACCTATGATACACACTACAACAATTTGTGGGGAAACTGACATATATTTCCAAAAGAATTTGTCACTGTTTCAGTTAGATTCTTGAAGTTGATGATTTTTAAAATTAGTAAAACTATCAAGCAGCAAAAACAAATCTGCCGAGGGTATATATCACCTTTGAATAAAAGAAAAAATAACCTTGAATTGCTTATATTTAGGAATATATACAAAATTTAGAGATGAAAAATTAAAGAAAAAAGTATAAATATGAAATTATTATGTTTCGATAAGAGGACAAAGCAGCTCAAGAAATGAAGATGCAAATCTTTTTATGAGATCATATTGAGTACATAATATCGGTAAAAGAAAAAAATCAAATATTTTCAGCAAACTTTTAAAGTCTTACTGAGTTTTTCAATTGGATGGAATTAAATGAAAAGCATTTGATTTTCTATTTCATTTGTTTAACAATTTATATGATTTGAGGTAAAAATAGGCCATTAGTGTATAGACTAAATGTCTTTCAATTTCCTGTTGAAGCAACTCGTAATCAAAGGAGGTAAAGATTACAGAAATTTTTTGAAATTACTGGATCGTGTTGTTGAAGAAAAAAATGTACGGCTATTTACAGAAACTGAATCTAGTCAGAATGCTGCACTGATTCATCATGTATGCACAGAAAATGTGGTTGAACCATGATAGAAAAAAACCCTACAGAAACTGTGGTATGCTAGATTTTTTCCAACTAAAATTACGACATTTCCCAATGTGCATTCACAAAAAATGCATTTTATCACAAATTTTTTTTCTTCAAATTAGTCAATTCATTACAACCACATATTTTAGTACACAGATTTTTCACTTTATCGTGCTTTTATCTTGTAAGATCCTTCGTTTCACAGGAAGTCTCGTATCTTAATCTATATATCTTATAAAAGACACAATGAGCTAAATAACCTTCTGAAATTATGATACATAGCCAAACATCATATTTACCTACATATGAAATAAATACTGTAACTTTCAAAACAGGAAAATATCTTTCAAAGAACTTGAGAAAAAAAGGTAAAATATTTACAGATCTTGAGAAAAGAAGGAAACATGTTTACTGAACTAGAAAAAAGAATGATTCCCAAAAAGAATGTAGTACTTTAGGAACTAATTATTCGTATTATTTCAATAGTAAATTTATAAAAGTGCATCCTTATATCTATTGATATTATATAATTTCATGGATATTTTAAAACTCTTTCTAGACCAAGTGCTCTCACAGCCCAAGTCATCTACTCTTGCCAAGCTTTCATAAGTCGATCCAACAGAGATATGGAGGTAGCTCATGATTGGTCGGGTACTCCAATTAACCTTTTCCGCTGTTAAAACTCTTTATACATAGTGTCACGTAATCTAAAATATCATTTTTTATATTTAAATGTAAAAGATGATGGACCAATATTTCCTTCTACAAACGTTTTGTGAAAAGTTTAATAATGGATGAGTAAAAAAAGTGAATTTGAGGGGTTGAATAAAGTTTGTAACAGGACCGATATCAACAAATAAGATTACATTTGAAGTCCCTAATTGTTTTAATAACTCGAATACATCCTGATTAGTTTCCACAAATGCAGCACATTTGGTATGGCTTTTGAAAAATATCGCTTGATAGTTATTTCACAGTCACAACTTGTTCAATAAAATTTTATGAATTCTTCTCAATTACGATGAAAAAAGAAGTTTCTATTTATTTTCGAATAAAAATTTATTCTAGTAGTAAATTGATTGATTCATGGCAAGAACATAATTCTCATACTATATTCGGTGTCTTTAATAACTGAATTTCTCTGAATTATTTGAATAAGAAATCACTTAAGATCTATACAGACGAAAAACATTGAAAGGCGGAAAATGGAGGAGGCGTTAGATGAAAAATTTCAATCAAAATTATGGTAATTACATTTTAGAAAAATAAATAGTTAAGCTAATGTAGTTAATCATACAACTAACTACCTTAAGCAATCCAGCAAGCGAATTACCGGAATAAAACTTCCTACGTTTGAATTTCCACTGCAGTATATAGATGTTTAATAATAACAAATTTAATAAAAAAAAGTATTCTTCCAGCTTTCTCACCCACAAATGCTATCCAATAGTTTCTAGATGTAGGACATTTAAATAAAGATTATTTTAAAAGTTTTATGCAATTAGCGTGGTACTTATGTTTATACAAACTGATTTTATAATGGAAAGAAAAAACTATGTGAATGTATATCCATCGAAATGCAAAATATAGTATTAAATTCTTTTAATTTGTATAATTTAAACTATAAGTCATTTTACAATAGCTACATTCAAAATATACCTTTTGCATTCATTTTTTTCTTAAAATATTCTATTCCTATGAATAATAAAATGCTTATAAGGTTATTCGTTCCATTTTCATCAACTACATTACATTTCAGTGAGATGCATATTTGAATTTTAGTGTACCTCTGAGCAAAGTACAAGCATTTGGAAAATTAATAATATTAACTACACGCGTAATGTTTCTTTAGTTATAATTTTTTTAAAAAATCGACTCATTTATAACAAAACAATCAATGTAGAAAGATAAAAAAGAAATAGACATTAAGTTGAATAAGTGAATTAAAAATGTTTTTTATATAAAATTACTTTTGTCTAAATTTTCAACCATGCTGAATGGTTTTGAATAATAATTGATTTATTCTTAAAGTATCGAGAGGCAGCGTACCATAAATAACTCAAAGAAAGAAAATTCAATGTTTTTAGCAATTTGATAATAAAAAGAGGTCGTAAATTTAAAATGCATCCTGATTTTATGAAAATATATAAATTTAAAAATAGAATATTATATGAATTCCAATTACATTAATTGAAAGTTAAGCTTTTATAAATAATGATAAAATCCCTTTTATGCTTATATATAGTTATATGGATCACAAATTCCAAATAAAAACTTTTTTCATAGCAAAAGGAAAAAAAAATTCTTTTGGGGATACTTACTTCTGGAATATATTGGAGTTTTACTTAAGGCATTTACTACATTACAGTGACCATAAAACCAATAATGCACTTTATGAATTATAATTAATATTTTCCTACTACTTATTTACGAAAAATACAGTTGCTTTGGTTATGATAAGTATAAACAGAAAATAATGAATAAATAAAAACATGAATGAAAAAGAAGAAATAAAAAAGATTTAAAAGATGAAATTAATAAAAATAATTTTTTAAAAACCTGAAATAATTGTGTAAAGTCCTTACTTCGACAAATAGATAATGCTCAAAATATTATTTGATTTTAAAATTTCTCTTCTTTTGTATTTTACATTTTTTTTTTTCGTTTACAATTGTCGAACAACTATCGGTTCTTCGATTTCAGCAGCTGCAAAGGCGTCAACAATCCACTGACAGTTCTTTTTATTAATTCTGAAAATTGTTGACGTTGGGCAAAACTTATAGTCGATGAAGACGTGATTTTCATTTTAAATGCTTCTTTTAGAAGAGGAGAAAGAGGAAGCATTGTGTAGAAAAAAAGGCACTTATGTTTCCAGTGCGTGAGCGGCGTAAGATATTAAGTTAATATAAGCAGCGAAAGGATGTAAGCAAATAGCGAAAAATTATTGAGCACAATAAGAACTATGTATCTGTGCCGAGCGTCAATAGAAAATCAAAACATAAATAAATAAATGAAAAAAATTGCAGAGGATACAATTTTAAAGTGGAACTACTAAACTCTAGCTAAATACAACATCAATCGGTCAGTGGTATGTGTGTGTGCAACGTCAAAAAATAGGCCGGCTCTTTATTCTATTTCTTTGCCAAAAAAATATTGCCTTTGTTAAGTAGCGCAGCAGCTGTTTTAAGGCGAATGCTTCCAAAAAAGTTTTAAATCAAAATATGTGCTTCAATGGCAAAAAATATTATTTTTTTTATCAAAATCCAAAAATTTATTATCAAAAATAATCTTCCAACTCAAAATTTAACAAAAACAAATTAGAAAACATAAATAAACGCTGAACAAAAGAAAGATATGGGGAAAAAAATCGAATAAACCATAATTAAGGAAACAAAAACCAAAATAAAGTCATAAAGTGATAATAAATTCATGATTTAATGAAATCTATAGTGATTTGTACAAAAAAAATTGTTCTTTTAAAGATTTGAATGAGATATTCTTTGCATAAAAACAATTGTCACTTTGAGACGGTTTTTATCTTATTTAATTTTTTTTAATACACAAAGTAAAATATTTTAAATTCTTAGCGCAAAAGTTGTTGAAGTGGAAATATGAATTTGCGATTTGTTGTACAAAAAAAGTTATGAATCAGAAATAAGAGACGAATGGTGTTCAGATAAATCGTTTCCCTCAAGGTTTCATCTTCAGAGCAAAGCTCTACACAGAGGAAGCAGCAGAACAACTTTTTAAAAAGGCTTTTTGAATGAGTACCTGAAACACTGTGACTATGGCCCATAGCAATGAGTCAAAATTCTTCCTGTCACAGTCACTATTGTCTTCGGACTTTTCGCAGAACTTACACCCGAAAAGGTTCATGCCGAGAATACTGAAATAAGGTAGAAAAAAAAAAGGAACAACTTCCGATTAGTCTGGATTTCAGGCAAAAAATAATGCATCTGATGGAATAATAAGGCCTTGTTTTGATATTCATAATGGAACACTAAAGACCGAAAAGAGCTTTTTTTTAAATTCTTCAATTTTGATAAGACTGAAAATTAAAATTTAAAATTATTAAAAGAGTAGTTAATAGTTTTTAACTATGTATTTTTTTACCTTCCCAAACAGCATTGATTGATAAAATTTTGATTTTAACTATTTTAAATTTTGATTCTTCGATATTAAAAGGATTTGAGATTATAAAAATTTAGCTGGTGAAGCTTTTTTGATTTTTAAATCAATAACTAATATCGCTGTTAGTTAAACTTTATTTCATTTTCTTAGTTAGGAAATAAATTTAAAGTCAAAATCCTTTATTTAAACAAGGACATACATAATTTTGAAACTAAGTTTAAACTTGATTTTAAAAGTTAAAGAAAAGAAATGTAAAATTTGTTTATCAAAAAAAATATTATCTGAATCATTTTCCTTTTAAAAATTAATATATTGAAAGAAATGATCAAATATAACTAAATATGGTAAGCGTATTTCAAGAATTATTGTATTACAAGAAAAATGGATTAATGATTTCATAACAACTTTTCAGTGCGATTTACAAAACAATCAAAACTCAAGGCCAGAAAAAAATGACATCAGAAAAAAAATCGGTCATTTTTTCCCCCTCAGAATCTGAAATCCTTTTGAAATTGAATTGCAAAAACAGAAAGAACGTTTCAGAGAAAACAAGCCCTTATTATTCCATCAAGTGAATAGCTTTAGTGCAAGAACACACAAACGCCGTTCATTAAATTTACAAAGACCGAAAAGAAAAAAAAAGGAAAAGAAAATCAAAAACAAATGGAAGACGACTGAAACAATACAAACGGAAAAAACATACCGATATATAAAAATACTTCACAAAATATGGGACCAAAATATACCATAAGTAATAATCCAAAAGAGAGGTAAAACAAAAACAGCACCAAATAATCGGGAAGAAAAAAAAGTCATTAATTATTTTTCTTTTCAAAATCTCAAAAAACAAAGAACAATGTTATTGGTAGCAAAACAAATAACTAACTATGAGCTCTTATAAAGTCATTAAAAGTGTTTTTAATGATATTTTTTTTTGAAAAATAAGTGCATACAAAACAGTGAATCGTAATCCAATATGAAAAAGTAATTAAAAAATTAACATGCAGATCGAATAACATGCCGCAGTACTGATTTAAGTAAGTTCTATAGAAAAAATAATCATGCCAGTTTGTATGAAATGAAATGAACATAGGAGACTACAAGGTGAATACAGAGGAATAAACTAGGGAATGAAATTGCAAACGTGAGATTTAAAGCAGCTGGCAGTGAACAAGCTTCCTCTTCTCAAAAGGAGGAATGGAAAATAAATACCGCGCATCTCATGAATCTGGACTTTAAATTAATCTACAAGTGAGCGGACGATTATCGTATGCATATGTATGTAACTAAAATCTATAGAAAATGTGCTCATCTATGAATGCAAACACCGTGAGAAGACGCGGCATCTACATACATGTGCTCAAAGTATAATGAAATATTTAAAAACATGTTCTTTGATTTCAAAGGAAATCCCAGTTTGTGGCTTCTTCAAGATTTTCAAGCTGCTTGTGATTATTTCTTTTGTATGGGAGCTTTCTTTATTGTTTGTTACAGTTCACGTCATTTTTAATGAATTTCCTGAAATACGGCTAAAAATAAACTATTCTAAGCCTGAATAAAAGTTTAATAAAAAAATTGTGCCAAAGTCGGCATTTCTTGTAGCTATTTATAAGTTTTAGTTATTCTTTTGACATCCAAGATTTGCGATCTTTTGGAAACAAAGTTTAATTATTATTGCATTTTTTGCATTGTAAGTTCTTGAATCTTTTACTAGTTGAATAACGTTTGGAGGCTTTTTTAGTTTAGTCTTAGAGAGAGATTGTATACATTTTTCCTAGAAGAATTTATAAAACTTTATTTTTAGCACATGATTTTATAAATAATGATCTCTATTTTCACAAGCCAAGCGATTTTTTCTGAAATGGAATACATCATGTTTGTTTTCTGGATTGTGAATAGCAGCAAGCTCGTGTATTAATAAATTAATAGACTCATGAAGCAAGATAGTCTCCCTGGTAATGTATTTATGACTCACAGATAAGGTATAATTCACAATTTATTCATCTATGGAATACTTAAATTAATCATTTTCTTTACAAGATAGGTACTATCTATTAATTTTGAGAAACATTATTTTTGTAACCTTTTAAACTTTTGCTTCTGAGTTGTGTGGACTTAAATTTTCTCACATTATCAAAAAAGCGATATCTTTTTTTCAATAGGATCTGCGCAAATTCCTTTCTAAAACTACATAAGTTTAAAATGCTTTCAGGCACTCCCTTCACTCTGGTTTTCTTATCGGTGAGCCACGTTTATCATTGCTTTGACAAAGTAATTTTATTAATCGATTATTTTCATTAGACATGAAGAATAAAACTTACTGAAGCACTCCATTCCTGTTTAATTAAAAAGTTTTGCTAACACATGCAATTTCATATTGAACTAAAATTTGATATTTGAACAGTTCCGCATCATATAGCCTTTCTCTTTAATGTGCTTTTAAATGAGTGCAGAGGATAAAGAAAAATAAACACAATAATGTTTTGAATCAGGTACTCTTTGTCTGGTCTGCTAGGCCGTTTTCATCTCTAAGGCCGTAAAAAATATACTTGCTTCATGTTCAAAAGTATCATTTTTTAACAACTATTGTCAATATTAACTTTGTAATATTTTTATAATACTGTATTTACGATAAGTTATTTGTTACTCGAGGGACAGCAATAACAAAGGATAATTTATGATGTGGTAATAGAGGCGTTCAATATATTCTTAGCTCATTCTTTTAAAAGAAGAAAATTAATTTTCTTTGTTTCATCAGCGGTAATAATCTTATTTTTAACCCCAATGTTAAGAATGAAAGTTTAATATATTAAATACTCACTTTTCATCCGTTATTACATAGGAAAAAGATTATTAAAACTTATTCTTTGCATTGATGGACAATTTATACTATTGCTATTAGTGTCACCTACAATTGTTGTAAGCATTTAGTGCGCCTTTGTTAGTTTATTATATCTTCATTCAAAAAATAAAATAATTACCCTATTGAAAAGATGCTAGCTTTTTCTTCTTTGCAATAAAATATTTCTTAGCTAAAAATACAATCAGGAATGTCGCCTTATGACATAAAATTAAGGACACAAAAGACAAATGCAGTGCTAAGTGTTAGTGTCGTGTCTTTAAAATTGGAAGTGTTGGACACATCACAGCGAATCATAAATTATTAATATTATATGCGACATATAAAAAGCATATTGCTTTGTTCTGCAAGAATATTTTTTATTCTTTCATGCAAAAGCCTATTAAAAGCAAAGCTTCATTTTTAATCATAGCTTCGGGTTGATTGCAGTGGAATCACATTTAGTCATAATTAATTAAAAATAAAGAGCTCTTTATCCATTTTAATGCAAACACAAAACATAGAGATTCACAAATATAAATATTTAATATTTTTAGTCAACTGACGTGCAAGATATTATGTATTGTGCACAAAATATTTTGTTTGCAAATTCTAGTAAAACTCATAAAAATGAATTAATTGCTGTTCTTTAAATCAAAGGATGTCTTCAAACACCAGTTATTTAAAATCGGAAACATCGAGGATTATGCTTTCTTTTAGTAATTAGCAAAGAATAATTTTTTTTGAATACAGGGAATTTATTTCAAGTTCAGTTTGATGCAGCAGAAAGCTCAAAGGTTGTTAGCAATTCAACAAGTAAAGGAGGAACTGTTTAGAAATTCATTAAAAAGGCGTGAACTGCAAGGAAGTTTAAAATCTTTGACGTTCAGTTGCCCGAAGAATCCTTTCAGTAACTCATTGACACGAAAAGCTTACCTTTTCATTACAGGCGATTGTAGTCTCTGTATAATCCAATGGAATTTTTCTTTAATCTGTAAAGATGTCACATACTAACGTCTACAACTAAAATTCGAATGCTTGATAATTGTTTTGTGTTAAACGGAAATGGTGGTCATATCATTATTATTAATTATCAAATGCAGCTGATTTTACATAATTTTGCAAACTTTTGCTTAAGATATGCAAAAATTATGCGTCTTAGCAAAACCTATGCCTTTTTTCAAGCATTTAAGGTCAGTATCGTTTAATAGTTGAATTATTAAAAAAAGCCAATTTAAGAATAGAGCTTAATTTTTTTAAATTTCCAAATCACACTCTAGTCTTTTATTTTGAATTATGTCACACAAATATTTTTAGAAAAGAATTAACCATTTCCACTGTATTTAATGGAATTTTAAAATATAAAAAAACCATAATTCTTCTAGTACAAAATAATTTCGCTGTAAAACATTTTCAAATGTTAATTATCTATTTATAGCCACTGGATTTTAATTACAATGATTAATTAATTCCGTATGAATTACTCTAGATAGAAGAGAAAAAAATTATGTTAAGCCAAAACAAATAATAATAATAAAAATTGCCGCGGTTTATTAGGAGTAATTTACACTGAGGTTTATGTTTGAATATATTTATTTATACGAATTACTGATTTATTAGGAAATTGACAAAGAAGTCTATCTGGGGCATTTTATCAAGTCAGGAAGAAAACGTTATAATCTGGAATTGCCCAAATTAAACAGGAGTATTCATTATGATAATTTTATAGATTGTTTTCCGAGAAAAACAAGAAGTTCCGAAAATAAATAGTCGAACGAAAATGCCCGCCACTATAAGACGGAATCACAATTTTATGTTTTCATTGAATTTTGTTTTTTTAAATATATATGTGAATTTATTCAGTTTTAGTATGAAGTTCTCTCCTTAAATTGTAAAGACATTTTAATGAATATTATAAATTTTTCCCTATCTCATTTTAAGGATAATTTCTTTAATCTACAAATCTATTTCGTTTCTTATTGCATTTAGTAGTATCGAATGACTTAATCCGTTTATTCATGGAATATAGAAAATAGAAATTTTCGATTTATATTAGAAAGATAAATTCCTAGAATAGTTTTGAAAGAAAAATTTAAAATTTAAGCATATAATTTTTTAAATAAAACTTACAGCGAATATTAGATATGAACTGGTTCATGAACTTCTATCCCACAATTCCCTGAATTCTACTCTCTTTTTTTTAAAGATTCCCAGAACTGTTTTTGAGAATCATATTTAAATGATACTCACAGTTAGAAGTAAAAAGTTATTTGAAAAATTATTGGATATCTTCATTTATTGCCAGATCGATGAAAGAAATTTATTTATTGTCTTAAAATGATATCATACTTTATAAATAGATTTAATTTGTAAGAAATACAGAGATGTATTTTGAAGTAAAAATATTTTATTTAACATAACAGTTATTTCTTATAAATTCGCATGACTTGCCTAGTGTGATTTGGAAATCTTTTTTGCTTTACGGTATTAAAACTTTCTAGCCGTCGAGCAACTGAATGTCAATGAAATAAGATGTAAATTATTTATTTACAGGGTCTTATTATTAAATTAAACATAGTAAAACATTCTTTTAACTTAGTAATACCTTCAATGATCTAATTTATTATAAAAATAGAACAAAATTTTTAACCGTAAATCTTGAATTTTATATTTTCGTTATTATATTTCTTAAAAAGGGGGTTTTCATGAAGAAAATGCCCGTGTAATGAAATGTTAAATATGTTGTGTTTTATTTTTCACATTTTGGAAAGGGATTTCAAAGTATTATAATGATATTAAATATAATTTAAATTTCACTCAACTTGTTTTATCCTTTTCTTTAAAAAAAGGATTATAATGCAAAAAATGTGTACTTAATTGATGAAATAGAATTTACTAGAAAAGGGAAATTAAGTGAAGAAAAAAACAAACTGTCTTGTTTGCGTTTTTTAGAGAACTCATTCATATAATGTTTGTAAAGCTAATGCAGAACAATATTGTATCAATAAATATTGCATTTAAAATAAAAAAATAATCAGGAAATCAGAAGGAAATTTAAAATATATAACACTCAGCAATATGCACACATAAATTTAAAAACAACATAACACATTAGACACATATAAATTTAAAATATATGACAACACATTAGACAGATATAAATTAAAAAATATAACATAACACATTCAACAGACATAAGTTTAAAAATTACATCGGATTATAAAATATAATGTTTAAAATTAAGTGCATTTTCAATATTACTAAACTTAGGAAACAAAATTTTTTAAATAAGAGATTTTTTAAACATAATATTTCAGTAAAAAAATATTTTGACGAATGATCTCAAGAAAGAAATATAAGAATCTCGTGAAATGTTTGCAGTTCACGTATCTTTTAATAACAATATCATACAAAATAGTTTCGAATTAAAACCACCTGGATATAATCAGGGTTCAGTAAAAACTTGGACAACTTACATGGGGCATGTTAAAATCCTTACTCGTACTGGGTAATTTTATGGCTTGACTATTACAACAGAAATTTCAGTGCAATTTTCCGTCTAATTTTTTGTAATAGGTAGAGAAAAGTGGGAGATTAATAGCTCTGTCAAGAATGGGATAGTTGACACAGTTTTCAACTTATTTGCAGGAATTTTAAATTTACTTCATTTTAATGTTTTTTTCTTTTGCGGAGAAATCATAACTTTTTTTTGCTTCAATTTATAAGAAAGGTAGTTTATTAGAATAATTGAAGATTAGAATACTTGAATATACTATTTAATGTAAGATATTAGATTTAACTTAAAGGTGCTTATGAAAACAAACTTTTAAAAATATATTAAGAAAATAAAAGTCGTTATATTTTTTTTAACAATCGCTGGAAAGATTTTGAATAAAATGTGCTACTAATTTCATGATCGGAACCCTTTATTTTGAACCGCGGTCAGATGACAAGGACGACATCTAAGCAAGTCCTCTCATCCCCACATCACACCAAAAAGAAGACGTTTGACCCAGATGGTTTTGGCGTGTACCAGACTTGTTTACACGACGGTTATTCAGTGGAATCGGGTCTGGAACCTGAAAATTTCAATTTCCGAGGCCAAGTCTTTAGCACGAGGTCAATGCTGCCTCCCCCCCCCTCGAATATTGGCAGAGTTAAAGCTTTTTGAAACTGGGCAAAATATGACTTATGAAATGAAAATCTTCTTGTGATCATTCGTCTTTATAAGATAGCAAGACAAATACACAAGACAGAAGCAAACAAAGACGGAAATGCAGGAAAGTTTACCTGAAAATGAATATGAAAAGTATGAGCAGGGCGAAAAAAACCGCGACATTATCCACCGTCCTCAGCATGATGACCAACTGCCGACGAAGAGCAGGCAAGAAACGCACCAGCTTCAGTATTCTCAGAAGTCGGAACGTACGCAAGACGGACAGACCACTTCCGCTGCTCTGACAGAGTTCCACTATGCTGCACATGAAAAAAACAAAACCCTCATTCAATATTCTTTCCTTAGCCTATGTTACTGCATCACGTTATTGCAAATACTTTCAATTTAAACTAGTTCTTAAAACCTTATTTTTAATACTTTAAACATCAAAATTTTTGATTTTAAGATTTATTGTTTCGAAAAGTCGCTTCCAGGTGGCGCTACTCAAGCAGAAATGCCAAAATTTAGTTTAATTGCCGATAAACTAATAAATAAGTATTAAAATTATTTAAATAGTTTATTGATTGTAGGAAAATTCGTAACTGATAGCCCATCGAGAAGTAAATGAAGATTAGATTTTAATATTTCATCTTTGCAGACAAAAATAAAAGTATTTGAAAAAAGATATAACCTCGAAATAAATTTAGAAATAAACAGTTTAAGAGAGAAAAAAACTTACAATCTACAATAGAATCTTTGCTATTCATTTAACAATCCACTTTCCCCCACTGAACGAACAAATGTATCTTATTTTTCGTGGAATGACTCTCGACTTTTTAGCATTTACCCCAGTTTTCTATATCAGTTTCAAACTTTCTAATGAATTGTTTAATAATCATAGCCCTTGTTTCATATAATCAATAACAAATTCCCTTCTGAATTTCTTAGTTACTTTTAAGAATAACATCAGCTTTTGAGCTAGTATTTATTGTATTTTAGTTCACACTTTTTGTCTTTCATGTTTTGCACCCTCCAAATTCAGAATTCCGCGCTTCTCTGAAGAGTTCATTGCGGAACATGAGAATAATAGTATTATTGGGTAGACTGTTCTCGCCATTTTATATCTAGAGGATATTATAGAACAATTTTTTCCCTTACTTGTTCCCTAGAAAAAAACTGAAACCAATTAAATTTAAGATTTAAAGACATTTATTCTTTACATTCATTAACATTCATTCTTAATAATTTTAGAACAAATGCGCATTAACAGAGAGAAATGTACCATTTCATGAGAATTATAGTACTCAGCTAAACTACTGAGCTTATACAAAACATAAAAAAAAACATTCCTTTCAGAACATTTACTGACGTAATGCTATATATACATCTGTAGAAAGAAATTCGTATGCTTGTAATAATACTACGTGTAGATATCAAAATAATGGAAACATCTGTGAAAAAAAGTGGCATTTTTGAATGCGCTTCCTAAATAATAAAATATAATAATAACAATTATATTTTTTAATAAATGGCAATGTTCTGGTAGTATGTGTTACCTTTATAGAAGTTCTGTAATTCTTCGATTTTTTTTCAAAAGCGTAAAATGTCGGACCTCTTAGATTTTTAAAGAGGCAAAATTGTAAAAGTCCCTCTAGCCGAAGCAAATGTGACCGAAACATCCGAACTTTTAGGCGTTTCTAGAGGTGCGGTGTCTAAAGTCATGACAGCATTCGTATCTGTCTAAAGTCATGACAGCATTCGTAAAGCGTGGTATGGCAAGCTATTCAAAGCAAATAGGGGATGAAAAGAGAAGCCCAGTGAAAGAGAAAGCCGGATATTGAAGCGAATTGCAATATTTAAAAAGTGAACACCTGCAGCAAAAGTGGCCGCAGAGCTCAATACTCATCTGGATTCTCCAGTGTCAGTGGTTGAAGTTAGAAAGTGCCTTCATAAACATTTATGGCAGAGTAGCAATTCACAAGTCACTTGTCATAGATGTCAATGGTAAACGTCGTCTACAGTAGTGTCACATTCACAAAAATTTGTCCGATTGATAAGTGGAAGAAAGTAACATGGTCTGAGGAATCGTGTTTCACACTTTTCTTTACAATTGGATGGATGCTCGTTTGGAGACGTCTACACAAACGTATGATCCTCACTGTCTCTTTACAACTGCCAAGCATGGAGGATCAATCGTCACCCCCTGAAATGAATGATCACTGGGGAAAAGAATAGATAGAAATTTTGGCTGAACAGACTTATCTGATGATGCAAACTTTGTTTTCTACAAGAAATGGAACTTTCTAAGGTGATAATGCACCTATCCATAAAGCGAGACCTTGTCCAATCATGCGTTGATGAACCCGAGGATGAAACAAAACATTTGCCTTGGTCCTCACAGTCACCCAACCTCAGTATAATTGAACCGTTATAGTCTATTTTAGAACGTTCGATACGGAAAAGATATCCTCCTCCCGCATCCCTTCCAGAGCTTTCACAATATCTCCAGGAATAAAGGTATAATATTCTTCTAAACACTATTCAACACTTGTATGGAGCGAATCCAAGCTGTATTTCATACCAAAGACGTTCTTACATTATACTAATAATGAATTCTTTATAAATTTAAGGTGTTTTCATCATTTTGATAATCGCCTGTATGTTTCCCCACCGCGAACAGGTTAAATTGGTTATTTTTTGCATCGATGTAACATGATTGCCGGGGATTACATTAATATGCAAATGTAGGTTTTTGTACATTCCTTACGTATACTTTTTGTTATGATGTGTATTTTATAGATTATTCAGAAAGGGGAAAGTTTTAATTCAGAAAACGATATCCAATTTTTAATAATGGTTTTGTAATACTGTTGCAAAAACTTACAAATTCTAAAAACATTGATTTCATTAAATTATTTTTTAAGAAAATTCTTCTAACAATGCCATAAATAAGTGTTAAATATGCTTTATAAAAAGAATTAGTAAGTTGTTAAATGAATTTTTCCATTACAAAGAAAAAAA
>JAOUZG010009955.1:3936408-3953240 GCA_026289955.1 Argiope argentata | reverse complement strand
TCTTTCTCAGCTTGTAACGTAACCAGAACAAGATTGTCCATAAGCTGAAAGTGAATCTTTCGTATTGTGGGCTGTAGAATATCACACTTTCAATCTATTCTTCTTGTTCTGTGCCTTTTGTACAGTCTAAGGTACCACTGACAATCTTCTAGAATGCTCTCCTTCTAAAGTACTACCAGCACGCTTGAAGCCGTTCACTTTATTCTTAATGATTTACAAAATATGGTCTGATCTTTTTAATTTGCACATTCCATTTTAAAGAGGATGAAGAACGGTTGTTTCTTTCTTCTACTGTTACCAGCTTCAAGTTTATTTGTGAAAAGAATGAAATGAATAAAGATAAAAAAAGTACACATATGAGAATTTAGAATCACCCCGTATTTAAATGTAGTAATATACACTAAGCATTTGTTTCAAAGGTCTTTCGATTTATTTTAAATAAATTAGAGCAAACATAAATAACTCTATATCTCCAAGGCTTAGTTTTGAAAGCAATTAGTTTTAAAGATGTTTTTCATCTTCCTAGAAGGCACAGCCACACTTTGCAAAATTTGAAATTGGGAACTCAGTACCGCATGAAGGAGACGTTCTCCTAAAAAAGAGAATCGTAATGCAAATCTCAGATGGGAGCAGAGAGCGCACCTCATTAGAAAGGACCTCCTGTCTACCCGGGCGGAAATGCCTCGTGCTTGTGATCACCTTCAGGAGGCGGAGAGGTTGAAGATGTTTCAAAATAAATTAATTACGCTCTTCCAAATCGACTGGAACAGCTACTCAGCGCTGAGAATAAGGTTAAGATTTTGTCTGAAACTTGATACGTTGCAATTTTTTTCTATTACCACCTGCCTGGGGATTAATAAGCGGTAGAAATTATTAATACCTGAAACTCTTCCCTTCCCCATGTACGTCATGTGACTAATAGCAGTCTCGAGACAAAAAGAGAAGTCGTCTTAACTAGCCCTTGGTAACATGGTTTTTAAAAGCAAACGAGCTTATGTATTTTAATTAGAATTTAGAAGGAGTGAATTCCAATTAGTTTTCTTTGATTCAACGCAAATTGAAATCCCTTTTATTTGAAGTTTTGTTTAAATCTTTATGTGAAAGGGTTAAAGCCTCCGGAATGAGCTATTTGCAATTTAAATGGAAATCCAAGGTTTTGTTCGATGATAATTTTGGAATAACAAAATTTGATGTTAACACCTCCATGTTTATTCATTTCTTTAATCAAATTGCTTTTTGAATAAAGAAATCCATCTAGTCTGAAACAGAATGGCTTAATATTATGTGGATTTCAATTAGTTTACATTAGTGATTTATTATGAATTATAAAAGTTCGATAACATGCTATTCCCCTCGCTAATCACATCAATTTTGCTTAAGAATAAATGAAATTTCATTAAATCTAACTTTAAACTTTACTTATAAATAATTTAAATTAAAAGAACTATAAATATAGCAAAATATTTTTTATAGTTCTTTTAAAAATCGTATTATTAAATATAACCATTACATTTTGTATCGGTAAAATATAACCTTTTAAGAATGTTCGCCTATTTTTACAATCGTCATATGATTTTTATATGTTAGTTTAATGTACATGAGGAGAATTCTCAAAATTTATCCATTTGTATACCTTATTTAAATTGCTACTTTTATGAAATCGTGTTTTTTAAAAATACGTTTGCAAACATGGATTCTTCTGTTAGAATTTATTTTTAAATTAATAGAAATATACTAAACTAAAAGAAAATATTTCAAGATGTAGAATTAGTTTTCCAATATTTCTATTGCATTAAAAATATAACTTTATAATAACAACCCGAATTTTATTAGCTCTCAGAAGTCTTTTGTCTATCAGCTCACCCTGAGAAATTTACAAGTGTTCATGCAAAACGCAAATTGTGGCTTATTTCTTTTTAATATACTCTCATACAACTTTTTATAATTCATTATCATACACAACAAATAAATATATTTTTAATGTTTAACAAAATGTTCTGACAAGTCTGCCTTTGCTGATCCAAGGCAATTTAACTTTCCACTTCACTTATTGTTTCAAATCAAAGTCTTAATACCGAAAATTTCAGAATTATTGATTATTATATAATTTTATTTATTTTCACTTGCTTCATACTTGTGAAGACGGGATTTTTTAAATACATTTTTCTCTTATTTCCTGTATGCTAGAGCTTTGAAATTTTATGCACTAATATATTCTATGAAAAAAAACAGTATTTTAAAGTTTTGAGAAATATTAATTATTCGATAATTAGATAAAATTTTGATTTTATATTAGGAATAAATTTTTCCTCAACATTAAGACTTGTAAAATAATAAAAATATAATATTTAGGACATTAATGAAATTTTTTAAAGACTATTTCAAATTAATTTATCATGTACTCTTCAAGAACTCGGGACTTACTTATGTGAGCAAATCTATGATCAAGAATTACTCAAAAAACTTGAAATTACCAGCTCAGTTTTTATTAATAACGGAAACTCAATGGTCTCATTTGATTTCCCATTCCCATCCACTCTTTGTTAACATAAAGAAGTGAAAACGTTGCTTCTTAAATGAGTATAGTTAAAAGATGAAGTTCGAATGTTCTTTGAAGCCTGACCCCTCTTTATCATTTCATTTCCCTGCCATTCCATCTTATTGATGCATCCGCGCCTGTGCCATTCAACCGATTTGGGACGACACGGGACTCATGTTTGTCTTCTCCCCAGATTTCAGACTCCATCCATCATCGGGCTTCGGTTATGAGATTGTCTGTCCCTTGACCACCTGCCCCCACCCTCCCTTCGATCCTCCCTACTTCGGTCGTTGGGCGAAGATTGCAATAAGACAATGGATATTATATTTTTCTAGTGTGAATATTTGTAAAATTTATGAAAGAAAACTGATCAAACAAATTTAAAGATAAACTGCTTTCCTTTAATCCTTTATCTACTGACGGTACTTATAAGTGCCATTAAAATCTGGATTATATTTCCGTAATATTTTTTATAATTTGTCGATGGTATTATAAAAAAAAACGGAGAATATAACCCAAATAGCAAGAAGTTAATATTAGCTAAAAGAAAGAGTGAAAAATATTTAACTAATAATCAAATTAATTATTTCTATTAATTAAATTTTTTTCTTGGGCTCAATGGATTATTCTGCAAGGAAACTTAACTACTGGTGCAAAAATGAAGTTGTAAAATCGATGACAACATAATTCAGTAGATGAAGGATTAAGAGATACGATTTTTTTTCTTCTTAATTCTTGTTTTTAAGGAGAAATTTAATGAATTTTCATAGCAAGATTTTAAAGTTTTTACTTGAATAAAGAACTACTTCATGGATCGCTACAGCCTGCTTTCTTAACATCATTTGTAAACAAACATTTTGGCTAGTTATTTTTCAAAACAATTGTTATTCACCAATATTTTGTATTTATTTATCAATTACTCCCCTCTTCGTTTCTCTGTCGTAGTCACTTATAAAAGGGTTAACAATTATTTCAAAATAGGAAACATCGCAGGATTCTGAAAATAATAATAATAAAAATAAATAAATGAGTGCTCATGACGTTCATGGTCTTGCTCATGATCCCTAACTATTTTCTGGGGGGGGGGGATCGATACATTTATTAGAGAATTTCCTAGAAATTTCTCCCCGATTTTAACAAAATCATTTTCAAGAAAAACTGAAGAAAACCAGATTTTTAATAAGGTCATTAAACAATAAATATTATTTTCAATACAATAAAAAATGAAGCAAACATTTCTAGAGTATAATAAAATGAAGAATTTCTTTTGAAATTGTTGAGCAAAGGTATTTTTATGGAAGAAACATTTTTATTGATAAAATAGGATATGTAAAGATGCAAAGTGCGTCAAAGGAAGCCGCACTTGCTTTCCTCACCTCTTCCCGAGCAGAACCTGTGCACAGAGAAGTTGCAGCTGGCTGCCAGGGCGGCCCCCTGCGTGCCGCTGAGGGCCAGTAACTGGGCGCAAGTGAGGCGGGATGTTCTGCTGCCGCTAGACACACGCCTCCGCCCTGGCTCAAGAGAAATGGACACCCTCGGGGAGGGTTCCTTTCCAGCATCTTGAGGCAGTGTCGGCACTGAAAAGAATGTAAGCAATGAAAAATAAGATTTATCATGTGGTGAATACCAGCCATATATACCAGCCAACATCCCTCGGACTGAAGTGCACTTTTGGCCCAACGGATTTGGTACTGGACTACTAACCAAAAGGTACGGAGTTCGGGCCTAGTGCAATCGCTAAACACCCTAAAATCAAAAGAAATACAAAAAAGTTAATGCAACAATTTCAGAAGTAAACGTCTATGAGGGGATCCATTATATACGAGATTTTTTAGAACCCATAAATAATTTTATTTGGAATCCCTATGTTTTCAGATTTTTAATAAGGGTTTGTATCAATTAATTGTTTGACTTTAATAAATATTTTAAATAGAAGTCAGAAATCTATCAGAAATGAAACTTTGGTCTCTCAGTCGGAGCTGCCTGGATTTCAGTAGTTTGTTTCGATTGACTGAAAGAAATAGCCAGTTAGAACCTCGTACTTTTAAAAGAGCGATTGCATTTTAATATTAGCCGACACTGTACGTATTTTAACATAAATGAATTGATATTCTACTCATAATTGTTATTTTTTTAATGAGGTCAACCCAAAAATTTAATAGAAATTTCTGTTGAGATATTTTTTTATAAAAGAAAAATCAATATTTTCACAAATAATAAATTACATAAAATTCTGAGATAAGTAGTCCTATTCGGAGATAAGGAATCTCAGTTTATATTTTTCCCGGTTTATTTTACACATAAGAGTATAATTAATTAGATATGTATCGAAATTAATTATTTAAATTTTGTAATTTTTCCCTAATTTTAATGAATTTTTAAAATTTATTTTTCTAATGATCATTTTTAATGGAATTAAATCTAATCAATTCATTTAAATCTAATTATTTCCCAAAACAAATTTAATGCGATTACTATTCCATCGCTAATTGAATCATAATCAGGTTTATACTCTCTTACTGATACTCACTATACGATTTTAAAATTATACTTATCTTTTCAAGCTCATTGAATAACAATATTTTTAGTCAATTTGATAAGTTCTACCGAAATATGAGAACTATGCTTTCCTCTCAGCATGTACAGGCTGATTATAAATGAATATCTCAACTTTGCCGAGGTATTAGAAATAAAACAAAGTACGTATTTGTTGTTCATATGGAAATTACAAATAACACAGGGAAAGTTTAAATTTAACACTATTATAATTATTTATTGTAAGCTCCTAAAAATACAAAGGCAATATAATGGTTCACCCTATACTTTTCCAACATCATTAACATTACGATTAGAAAGCCTGCAAAGATACATGTCTTAAGTTCGTCAACGTCTCTTGGTAGGGGGGGGGGCTTGCTATTCTCCAACAAAAAAAATATCAAATATTGCGATAAAAATATCTTTATATTCTTTCGAATCTTTACATCAAGCATTAAAAAAATAA
Organism: Argiope argentata; assembly: GCA_026289955.1. Lineage (NCBI taxonomy): Eukaryota > Metazoa > Arthropoda > Arachnida > Araneae > Araneidae > Argiope > Argiope argentata. The sequence goes on along the minus strand of JAOUZG010009955.1, from coordinate 3,947,700 downwards.
TACTGTGGGATGTGTTTTCGTACTACTCCGATATCCTTTGCATTTCGGGAAGAGCACCCTCAACACTTAGAACTATGGGGATTTTAAACTATCAATTATTATTTTTTTTATTTCTGATAAATAACAAGGCTGTACTTTTATATTCTTTCAACAAACTTTCAAAGTTAAGTATACTCAGTTATTATCAATTGTACTTTTTTTGCTTTCTAATGATATATTTTTGTTTCATGTTAATTTCTTATATATATATATTTTAGACATTATAATTAAGAAATCACGATAAAAAAACTTTCTTCAAAAAATTCTGATACCTAATTTGTTTTTAATTATTTTTAAAATATAGGTTCCTGACAATAGTTTTGGAAATTTAATGTCATCTTCACTTATTCTGTGTTTTTTAAATATTAAATCATCGTATTGGTCTTTCATATAGTATATATGATGACACAAATATTCTGTAATTTTTTTAGTAAGGTTTTGTTTTTTAATTCAACAATGCATTCCTACAGAGATAAGCTAAAATGGTAAGAAAGTCAGAAATTGAAAATTAATGTTTTCGAAGTTTTCATTAAATTGACATTTTTTAGTCTTATTAAGTAATTAAAGCGAAACTGTTAATAGACAGTCAGTCAACTATAAAACAGTTACTTCATTAGATAACTTTTAATTTCATACATCAATATCAATACGAACCTTTGCCTTTTTTTGTATATGAGTTTTTATTTTAACAAACATTTTGAAGGATAAAAAAGATTAGCCTAGGAAGTATAAGTCGGGAATGTTGAGTGATATAATTGTCATTCTTTAATTTTTAATCAACATGCTTCAATTTAGCTAACAAGCAGTTAGATAATTTATAGACGTCTGTATTATAACATTGATTTATCAATGAAAAGAATTATTGAACGTATGTCAATACTTACAATTTTCACGCGATTTTGACATTTGAAGATTTTATTTACACGGTTCATATTTAGACAGAAAATAACAGATGTATGGCAGTTAAAATAAAGCTACTAAACTTTATTTCATTTTGATGTTTAAAATATTTTGAATAATTAACCTTCAATATCAAACAATGAATAAATATAAATATTTCTAAGTAAACGTAATTAATATGCACGATGACATAAATTGACAAATATAACTAATCAAATAATGAAGAAAAACTTTTAATAGACAGATAGCTAATATTCCAATTACAAGCTGGTTATCATAGGCGCTTATTTAAGCAATAATATAGTAACCACTTCAATCTTAATTTTAAATCCTGCTTGAGCAATTCCTGCATTTGTTACATTTCAATCTTTACTTAATTTGTTTTAAACTAAGAGCATGCTCTAATTTACGCAATAAAATTTTTAATTAAAGACAATTCAGCAGATATTATTTTAAGAAAAGGCAGAAAGAGCTTCTAACTGAAAACGAATTTCGGGGGGCTGTAATGACCTGATCTCTAAAACGAAAGGGACGCTTTCCGAAAGAATGGACCATTACGCGATATTAAAACATATTTCCTTTCACCCAAGGCTTAGGTGATGTCCTCAGGACGGAAGGTTCCATTACGTAATGATGATGGCCATGAAGTAATGATAATGTGCTATTAACACTTATGAATCCAAACGCTAGAAGCCGATAATGCACCATAGCTTTTAAGTGCCTATAAGTTCGCACATATAATCGTGATGACCCGCTCTTTTTTTATTGTTGCACCGGATTATATTATCTTTCACCTCGCAAATTGAACAGCACTAAAACTGTTCAACTGAAATTTTAGAAGAATCAGCCGGCAATTTAGTGGAGTTCCTAGAATGCTCGAAAATTACTTATGCGTTTGTAAAAAGATGCAAAAATAATTGCTTATTATGATGGACGTTAAACTTGGGACATTCGTGAAATTTAATGTTTTGAGCTAAAATGGAAAATAAAGATTTCGACCTGCTGGTTTTTTAGACATTTGTGTTTCTGTAATTCGATTATTTCCTACATTTAAGAAATACTTCAAAATTATAATTCGTGTTTGTATGATCAACGTATTGTGCTCAATCATACAAAAAAGTTTTCTTTGCAAAGATACGGAAGAGGTGTAAATCACAAAAGAAGTTGATTAACGAGACAGCATATGCTATATTATTTTGAATAAAATTGGAATTTCATGGGTTCATTTATAACTAATTACTAGACGAAATTTCCATAGTAATTTTTCTTAATAAAAGAGAACGGAGGAATTTTATTTAGAATATAATTTAATTTAAAAGTAAGCGAAATTGTAGCGTCTCTCTGCCATAACGTTCTGGTATATTATAGCTAAAAATGAATTTTGGATGATCTTAAAGCCCAAAATGTTTGTTTCAAATATATCAAATTTTTTCCGTTTCATTTCTTTCTTAATTTTAAATATTTTAAAGAGTATTTAAAAATTATTTCAATGTTGAAGGGAGTCTCAAATTGAACTAACGTTAAGCGTTTTATCAACATCATTGAGGATCTAGATATGATGATTCGTTTTATTTTTCAGTATTGAATATATTTTTGCTTAATGAGTGCTTTTAATAAATTTTTTGATTAATATATTTACAGCTGAAATTAAATTTCAGAAGTAAGCAATGATAATTTTTTTCGATCGATTGAGTTCCAAAGATATTTTGCTTTCTTATAGTAACAAGTCGAATTTATTAAATTAATTACAGAGAAATCTGAATTAAAAAGTTCTTCGATATATTATATTATTGACTTAGAATAATCAGTTATCAATTATACATCTAAATTAATGGTGAAACTAAAGCATTATCAGGATCCAACTCTAACAATTTTGTCAATTCTTTACCCATAAAATTAATGGTCAAATGAAAGACACATGAGTTTTATATCAAATCAATAAAACTTTTCTCTTTGTAGAGATAAAACCTGACAAATTTCATCTACTACAATTACTAAATAAAGTATTTAATGCATCGATTCAGCCAAATTTTTTATACCTAAGAGCCATAAGCATTCATAAGAAATTTTATTGCGACTAGTTTTGGTTGGAGAAATTAACGCCAATTCTCTTTATAAGTCAATTCTCTAAATTAAAAATGTAAATTAGTTTTTTTTCGATTTGTTTTAAAGCTGGCGAGAACAGAAACGTAGGAAATGCTTAATTACGCATTTAAGGGTCAAAAGTTTTCATATGAAACCTAAATTATTGAAAATTCGACAGTGTTTGGGACTGCACAACTGGTTCATTGGTTTTTCCCTATTGTTTAAATTTATATAGATTATTTTTCTAAATGTTTCATGGGCAATCGATGAAAATATGAGGCATTTTTGAAATTTTGATCACTAATAAATTCACAATTTATTTTCGATTTAAATTTAAAACTTAGAAATCTCTTTCTTGTTGCAGCTTTTATCTCATACTTTTGTCATCGTGATGTAATTTCCCCCTCACTTTCGTCTAATTTTTTTACTCATATCAGAAACTTTCGTTTGTGTTATGTTTTTGAGGAAGACATGCAGAGTGTATTTTTATTACAATTATAACTGGCAAAAGTTCGTATTGGATGCTTTGAGACAGTGCTAAGATTTCTAACCGATGAATCATCAATTGTTCTTTTATTAACTGAAGATTAATTTCTGTATAATACAATAACGATTTTCTAACTACTTCAAATCACTTGGCTGATAGAGAATCGCGATAAGTTAGATTTAAAAAAACCCTTTTCTAGCCTACTTCCTAGGAAATAACAAAAGCTGCAAACTCATGAATTATAAAATAAAAGGATAGTACTAACATTTTGCTCTATGCATTTGATCAAGTCTCTATTTTATTATGTGCAAACAATGGGTATTTTTATGTTCAGTATTTATAAATATCAGGCATTTAGTTAAATAACAGAGAATTAAAATTTGACCTAAATGAAATAAGAAAGGTGTTAATCAAGTAACGCCAATTAAGTTAAAAATACATAGTTTAAAGAAAGCGGCTTCATAATGTGCAGTGTCTAATGCAGCAATTCCCAAACTATTCACTGGTACATTGTTTGTTTCCAAGAAAAAAAAGATTGTTTTATCGATCTTGCTATTAGGTGCGGTCCTTAATTTTTATGTCCGTGTTATTGGACTTTTATCGGCCTCTCCGTGAAATCTGCCGGGGGAAGTCTTACCAGAGGAATCAGTGGAGAAGAGGTAGTCGCTCCCACTGTAAGAAGGCTGATCTCTGGGCACGTCCAGGTTGGGCCTCCTGGGAGAGCCGATCAGATCGATGTCGGAAATCTCCGGACTCGCGCACGGAGCCTGGGGGCTCTCCGCGAACGGAACTTGTAGGACTGCCATTTCTGGCATAGGGTGGACGTGGGTCGAAGTCTTCCTGGTCTGACTGTTGCCGTTGAGGGAGGCGGAAGACCGACGATGCTTGGAAGAGGAAGACCAGGAGCCACGCTGCTGGGAAGAGGAGCGCCGGGTCCTCCGCCTCAAAGAGATGCTGGTGCGGCCGTACTCCTCTTTGCGCCGTTTTCTTCGGAAGTGCTTGTACCAGAGGAGAAGTCGCCGTCTGCCGCACCTGGAGAAAACACCAAAGAGGATTCAGTACGAATGCTTGTGGAAAAAAGACGATCAATGACCAGCTTAAGAAATAAGCAACTATAATATAACAGCTTCAGAAATCACCGGTTTAGAGTTTTTAGCTTATCAAAAATTTATTGTATATTATGGGAGGATGCATATGATATCAGGACATAGATCAAATGATATCATTTTGATGTAGTGAGAGTATTAATTAATGCGAGGATGCATCATAAAGTGTCGAAACGAGGTCTTCTACGAAGAAGTTATTTAATTACACATTTGGGGGTATTTAAATTAGTCTCTTTGTTTATAACTTTTAAAATAGTATCATTTTTTTCCCAATCTTCTTATTACTTTTGACATATGTACTGGAGATCCATTGTCGGATTCTCCAGTTAGCACTCCTCTGTTAGTTTCCACGATGGTATAAAATTGTTTCTCGGTGATGCACATCCGTTTTGAAAACTCGGGTGCTTTTGAAAATTTCTGAAACGACTCTTGGCAGCTACCTTTTAAAAATTACTGTAAAATGTTCAATAAACTCGTTAAATGTAACAAAAAATTGCGTTCGATTTTTGTTTTGTTTAAGTTTACTGCTTATGTTAGAATCGCAAAATTTATGAAGTCAGCGGTCACAAAAGCACTAGCTCATTGTATGGCTTTTCGTTATCTCAGAAATTAGAGATACTGCAAAATTATTTATTAAGAAATTGCATGTTTAGAAAGCGTCTTGTCGATAAATAGCCCAAATTTTTAAATTTCAAAACCAGATAAGAATTTTATTATCATCTTATAATTATTTTTTCAAGCATCGTCATATATTTATTGATTTTCCTAAATGTTCTTCAAGATGCTTCCTCTGAAAATTGCTTTTTTTATTTTTTCAGGAACATTCCACAAACACCAAAAATCGTTCATGTAACTTATTTATTATAAAATTAACATTAAAAGCAGAATTTACATTATGTTATGAACAACTATGTTTAGTATAAATTTAGCTAAGAAATTTTAGCTAATATTGAGTCTTTTAGAAGGCTTTAGAACAATGTCGAAATCTGCATAGTTTGATCCTCCTTTTTCATATTTAATTTTTCGTATAGTGAATACAAAAATACAATCTGAAAGTATATTTGAAGATCTGCTCTGCAAAGTAAATCGCTTTTTTTCGATTCCTACTATTAGTTCGCCCTCTTACTATATTCATCTTGTGCAAATTTTCAATCTTTAATAAAATACTTTTTATTCATCCACACAAGTTCAAAAATTTTTTTTTTAAACCTGTAGTGGATGACACTTGATGTTAATGCAGTTTTTTCGAATATTAAATCATTCATTAAATTAAATTAATTTCTAATACTTTAAATAGAGTTTTAACAGTTTGTAATGAAAATTAAAATCAACAGGCAGTAGCTCAATCCGAAAAATGCAAGAATTTCAGTATTTTTTCTTGAAGTTGAAGAATAAGTTCAATTCTTGCGAAAATCAATAATTTTTTGGCAAATTATTTGCATTAATTGTGATTATTTAATAAAAAATAACTACAATAAAATTTTTCGTAGGAACCAACTCACTTTTTTTATATTACTTGTTACATGCAACAATTATAATATTTAATCACTCTTACTAAAGAGTTTCGTTTGAAAAAAAATCAGAAAATTATCTATGTAGTTTTTGTTCATGAGCTATAAACAAAAATTCAATAAATCATATGTTTCTGTAGAAGTAACACGTGGTGAAATTGCGCTTCATAAAGTCAATGAGAGTAAACGGAGTATAAAGAGAAAGAAAACATTGAGAGAATGAACTTTGGACAGGAATAAAAAGTGTATGAATAAAAATAAAGCGTTTTGAAGCAGTCCGAACTTCAAGGCGGGTCTTGTGGAATCGCAACCCGATAACTAAATTCAGAGAAGGAAAAATCGCTGGTTTCTCTTTTTAGATGTTTCAATGGCGTGCGCAATAAGTTTTCGTGGGTTTTCGCACGTCTGGTGTCAGACTGTATTTCTTTTAACGGTTTATTTATTTTACATTTTCTTTTTAGGTTTTAATCACTCGCAATTTAATTTGGCCATTGGACTCTCAGAGGGATAAAGTAATCAAAAAATATGGAAATCTCAGAGAGTAAAAGTTAATAAATTAAATAAGCGTCGTTAAAACTGTAACATCAGCAATTTTAGGGCAGGATGTTGCACCACTGTTCGCAGTCTTAACGAGCGAGTCGTCAATATATGAATTGATTGATTGATTTTATCGGCGCAAGAGCCATTTTTGGTCATTCTGTACCAAACTTGGACGAACTTGGTGAACTATATGAGTTGCTCAACTACAAATGCAATTTCATTTATAACCCCTCCTAGGGATTGTGTACTGTCTGCTGGAATTAACCTCTAGAATTTGTTTCTGATATTTTTAATACCGTCTTGTGCAATATACAGGAGTGGGGAGTGTTTTCTGAATCTTCAGTGTTCCCCGCTCACCTGGTCAGATGGGCGATGTATTTGACGATCTCGTTGTAGCAACCGGTGGGTTCCGAAAAGCTGTTGCTAGAAAGACTGCTGCTAGAGTTCATAGTCGATCGTTCCAAGCGCATGCGTTCCATCTCGCGTTTCTTTGTCTCCGAAAACTGAGTGGCGATGACAACGAGGCACAGGTTGATCATGAAAAAAGAACCAATCTGGAAGAAAAAGAATGAATTGTTGAGGTAAAAAGACAACATAATTCAGCACTATTAGATGTTATCAATATATTTGGTTCTAACTGCTACAGTTGGCCTGATATAATTGTATTATATGTCTATTGTTGCCATATAAGTTATAAAATTGTGAGGCCAGGAGTAACAAGAAGATCTGAGATAAAATTGGATTGGTTTTAGTACTCAATGTATAATTGCTTTTAGTGCTGTTTTTTAAAATATTGAAACCATTTGCCAACTTCTGCTGAAAAATTTTAATAGTGAATAATTAAATCAATAAATACAAATGAAACATGTTTTGGCACAAATTAATGGTATTTATTAAAATTATGGTATAATTGGGAGGCAAATAGTGCCCCAAATCGTTGTTAATTTGATTTTAAAGGAAGTAAATTCGTCCTTAAAGAATTGATATCTTATTAACCGTTTGAGTGCGGCGAAGTGCTATTGCGCTTCACTTGCGAAAAAGGTAAGTATTCTTCTGCACTCAAGCGGTTAAATAAAAAGTATATATTAATTAATATTAATTAAAAGGATGAATATTATATTAAAAAGAATTGTTATTAACTCGTATTAATATTAATTAAAATGAATATTACATTTTGCGTTTTAAAAATATTGAATAATTTAAATCGTTGCAAAGGTAATACAATAAATTTATCACGATTAAAAGTAGACTTTTTCTGATTAATAATTATGGAATTTACTAACTTTATGGTGTAACTGGGAGTCAAATATCTGTCGAAAACTTTGCTAATTTAGTTTTAGAGTGGTAAAATTGGTTCTTAAATAAAATGAATTGATATTTAAAGTAAGTAGTAAATAAAAAGAATACATTAATTAATATTAAATAAAAAGAATTTATTAATTAATATTAAATAAAAAGAATATATTAATTGATATTAAATAAAAAGAATATATTAATATTAAATAAAAAGAATATATTAATTAATATGAAATAAAAAGAATGCATATTAAATAAATAAGAATTACATTGCTAATTCTTATTAATATTAATCAAAAAGATTATTGTAACCTAATTTAATTCATTTCAAAGGTAACATGACAAATTTAACATGATTACAAGTCACTTTTTCTGATTAATAATTATGGAATTTACAGCTTTATGGCATAACTGGGAGACAAATAGCTCCCGAAAACTTTGCTAATTTTGTTTTTACTGGATAAAATTGGCTCTGAAAGAACATGAATTTATCTATACATTAAAGGTTTGATAAATTGGTGGAATTCGCCAATTTGATATAAAAATTAGCGCAGATAAAAATTATTAAAATTACTTTTTTTAAATACATTGTAATGACAAGAAACCATGAAACCAACAAAAGAAAAAAAATAAAGCATTTCTGAACATAGTCTCCTGAACTCTTAATTATTACTCGGACGGTTAGTAAACAGTTCTATGGCAGTTAATAAGATAAAATAAATTTAAATCATCCGGAATTTGAAGTGGATAGATAGCATGCAGGGAACAGATCAAAGCCGAAGCTATATTTTAATGACTTTGCTGGTTACACATTTAATGAAGGAAGGTTTTCAGAAAAGCAGTGCAGTTAACAGCGGAAGAATCATTACTTTCCAGGGACCCGGCGATCGCCGAAGGAATGCTATTTAATTATCTGCCCCTACTCCTCTGTTTATATGAGGATTGCAGGGATGAATTAAAGAGAATGAGCTTAATTATTGAGCGGAATGTGCCTAGAGAAGTAATGAATAGTTTTTCTCATTGTTTTTGCAATTCAACGTAGCAGCGAATGTTTTCTTCTTTGCAATGTTGCTACGGTCTTTCATCCAAGAATGAATTCACTGTAAATAAATCTAAACCTGATTCACCTAAATTTTTGCTTAAAATTTTAGTCTTTCAAATTCTTTTTTTCCCTTCAAAGCGATGATTTGTAGTACATTTGTTATTCATGTAGTTTTTAGAAGATACATGATTATTTAATTAAAGATAATTGCAGTAAAACTCATAATTAGCCAACACGGCAGTAAGTCTGCTTGAATTCAATTAGAGTTGATGTATTATGTATATACTAAAGTGATTCTAAACCTTTTTGATTCTATTGTTTAATTATGCCACAAGAGGGGAAAAAACTGAACAAGACTCTAATATAAACAAGAAGTTCGATTTATTTTTGAACCCTTTATTCAAAGATATGTAAGGGATTTTAACAGTTACAGCCATGCAGATTATTGGAATGAATGATACGTGCAAAAATAATCTATATTTTTGAACTGAAAAAACACAAGGGGAATTTATATTAATGTACTGTAGAGAAAGAAAATGTATTTAATTCATCGTAATTATTTTTACTAGCACAAAGGCGGTTGATTTTTATTTCCTCTTACACAAAATATGAAAACTTTCCTTTTTCAGACCTTTTTGAGTTCGAAAAAAACATTTTAAAAATTATGTCTGGCTGTCTGTGAACACGACAACCTAAAAACGTTTTGAGATAGATTGAACGGATAGAATTACGAGCATAGTCGTTAAAAATGTGGAACTTTCTGTCAAATTAAAAAAAAATCCTTCAGAGCAAGTCTGTTTTTCCGAGTATAAGTGAATATAATAATTTAAAAAGGCAAAAAGCTATGCAGATAAAATTTGATATATATTGCTGTTAATCATCTAAAATGTATTTCTGCATAAAATTTTGAATTAGATTTGTTAAAGAGTTGATCGTCTATTCGTATGTAGACAAGCATGCATACAAATGAGATAATTGAAAGGTTTAGTGTCTTAAAAAATGAAATTTAGTACATGGTTTTGTTTTTAAAAATGTAGTTCTAAGTCAAATTTTGATTTCAATTTATAGAAAAATGTCTTAAATCTATATTTTATTTCCTTTACTACACGAAGAAGGAAAAAAATTTCCTTTGCATCAATCGGGAAAATATAAACCTGAGTTAGTCATGACATTTACGGGGTTTCCAAGCTCCATAATTTTATGTGAGGATAACATCTTTCTCGGACATCACGTGTGAAAGTTTTGGAAAATCTATTTTTGCTGGTTTTATTTTAGACACTCTAAGATTTATAAGGGTAAAGCCATTTGAATAGATTTTTAAACCCTTTCAATGCCACCGGGTGGTTTCGGGTGTTTTTGGAATCAACCCTTAACCTTCACGTCAGTCGTTTTCGGGCGACTGCTTGCGTTTTAGGGTAGATGGGCTTTTAAAAGCCCATCTAACCTAAAAATGGCATTGAGAGGGTTAAAAGATAGACTTCTCAGTATTTTAGTTTAGTTGTGTATACTTTTAGATCAACAGAAAAAATATTAGCTTATGTTAAAATCTTTGAAAGTGTCAAATTTAACTGAAACTCCATTTTTAAAGATAAAAGAAAAATCGACTTTTTCGCAATTCTGGGAGCATTCCGCTCTTCAAAAACTTTCAAGGCAGAAGTGAACGACTTCGCCCAAGATATCTTTTAATTGTACTCCGCATATAATTACTCATAAGCCGCTCCAAAATGACTACTATCCAGATTTCCATCGAAATAAGATTTCACGAAAGCGAATTTCCGAAGCACAGTCTCCGGCGTATTCCGAAAGGGAATAATTTATTACGGAGGGACAGATTATTCGCGAGCTATTTCTCCATCTCCATCGAAATATTTCCAAACAATGGAGAGGAATCGTCCGGAAACAATGGCGAACGATGGCCATTTTTATTTCTGATTTTCCCTGTTTCGACGAGCTCATTACATGCCAGTAAGCAGTAATTCTAGACTGCGATATAAATCCTCATCTTCCGAGAGGAGGGCCGCTTCTTAAGCACATACTGAGGAATGTGAATGGACTGTTCCGTAATATTGATCTCTTCATTTCTCCAGGGAAGACGCGCTACGCGAAGCACTGGGCACGGGCAGTCGTATTACGCTACATTGCAGCAAATGAGAGAAGAGGCAAAAAAAGAATCCGTAGAAGAATATATGCATCTCACTCTTCCACTAAGTGGTGCTTCTTTTTCTCATAAAGAAGTTACATTTATTTTCACCCAACTGATTTCATAAAAACTGCTGATAAATTAAT
>JAOUZG010009955.1:3913365-3930457 GCA_026289955.1 Argiope argentata | reverse complement strand
AATTATTATTTTAAGAATGAGTAAAAATGCATTGTATTCTAAATTGTAATTTGATCACTATTATTCTTGTCCGTGCAAGCTAAATTATAAGCTTCAAATTTAAAATTACCAAGTGACGTTTATATATACATAATGTTAATAATATTCAATAATTTTACTTTCGGAAGCTTAATATATTTTACATATAAATTGGTCTTTTCATTAAAGAATAGTAAAAAAAAATAGAGCGTCTCGAAAAACGTTCTCTCTGAAATATTTAACCCTCAATCCAATTAATAATTGTTATTTTGAGATAGATGTTGAAAGTCAGGAATGCTCAGATTTTTATAGTCAGAATCCGGATATGAATATGTTGTGCTTCACAGAAGCACATCAAGTGTGTGCTTTGACTTCAGCCTTTTTCAAATGACTTAGGTCAAAAGATTTAAATCAAATATGGCTTGGGAACAAAATTTTATAACCAGACAATATGCCAAATTTTGTTCCTCTTGGTGAATTACATTTTTGAATTGCCTCATTAGCAAGCATGCATCTACAAAACTCGTCAACTCGCAAGTGGTTTTGTTTCAAATGTAATTGGGGTATAAATTTTATATGTTGGCATTTTGCACCAAACTTTATGCATGTGGCTCTTTATGTATTGTTCCTGCCATGTTTGCTTTAAATCAAACAGGAAGATTAATTTAAAATTTAAAACAAAACAAAACAAAATAAAAACAACTACGCTAGATTTACACTTAAGATTGAAAAATTACAAGTTAAATTTTGTCTATCCACCTCAAATCATTTTTGAGTCTTTGTATCTATAAACATAATTTCAAAAGTGTATTACTTAGGATCTTGAAAGCGAACTGTTTCACGATTAAATCCTTTCTTATTCTATACTTCTCATTTCAGAGGGTAAAAATAGAAAAAATAAGGGTAAACAGATTTAATCTAATTATAACACACACATATATATAGAAGCAACAAACAAGTCAGAATAACTAAAGCTTTGATTGAAAAAAATTATTTTAAGAATATAAAAGCGTTGTTCTTAACATTTAAAAGTATTTTTATTTCTTTCCACGGCAAAAGAACAAAAAGGTTGTTTTTCCAAAGAAGAAAAGCAATTGAAGCGTTCTCAACCTCAAGTTTATGAAACATGCCTTTTGAAGAGACAACGCTATTTCACATATAAACATATTAGTCTGGATAAAAGTCGGACCGTTATTCGCTTGAAAGGATCCAGATATCTCCGGGGGCGCAAGAAAGTAGCCCCGGGAGAAATGATTCTGAACTTTAAAAGCAGGAAAGAGAAAAAAGTCTTCCACATGATCAAACGCAGAAAAGACTTGCCCAGATTCAGAGTTACTAAAATTTTCAAAAATGGTTTTTACGCTGTGATTTTCTTGCGGTGCTTTCTTGCTCATATTTAATGCAATGTGACAAATAATATTAAGCAGAAAACTTATCGAATTATAAAGATACAAGGAGAATCTCTTTTTCTTCTTAATATTTGGGCACGCTTATTGTAAACTGGTTTTCTTAATCAGCACTTTAAATTCGGTTTTGGATTAGTTATTTTATATCTCTATATAATGCCGAAATTTTTATTGCAAAATATAATAAGATCTCGGCAAATTTTATAAACTATTGCGTTTGAAATTTGAAATTTCTGTCTAGTCTTTATAATTATTTTCGAATAAAGAATTTTGTGTTTTCTCTTTTCCAGAATTTCTCTCTCTTTTTCCAGTTATTCATTCTTAGAGGAAATGTCAATATCCGTAGTAAATAAAAGAAGTCGAATTTTTATTTCGAAATTCTACACAATATCTCATTTAAAATACTCTTCGTAGCATTTTATTCATTTTCAAGATTTGATCAGGTATTGAGTATAACCAAGAAACCGTCAGTAATTTAATGACAAAAGGTTCTCGATTTTGATTTCAACATTAAACTATAATTTTTGAATGCACAATTTCTAATGAAGGTCTTACAGTTTTAATTATTTTACTGTACTCCTCTTTAATAAAACTCTACTAAAATAAAAGGGCTTTAGAGTTTTAAAGATTATTCATTCTTACAGGAAATGGTCTCAATATTAGTAATCACCCAAAGTACTATTCTTTTATATGAAAAAAAAAATATCCAAATGCCAAATTAACAATATTTTGTATACGCTTCATTTGTACCATAAAGTAAATGAATTTTATTTTTTGGAAGTTGTGTCATTCAGAGTTATAACACGATTTGAGATGTAGAAAGATCAAAAGGATGGAGGAAAATTCTTTTCAAGAAATAAATTTCCTTCTAAAATAAACCAACGATTAGACAGCAATTTTTAAAAATAAGAATTCCATATATTGGAGTAAACGTCCTCCTGAAATGCTTCAACTTCATTATATCAATTTTTCTAGGAATCATTTCTAAATTTTTTTAAACGATGAAAATGTCTCATTCTAAGTAAAAGAGAGAGCATTTGACATAATTGGTGATAATATAAATGTAACATGAAAGTATGTAGTAGTAATTGAAATTTTAGTAATTTTGAATTAAATATTTACTTACATATAAGATTTAGAGGAAAACTCCTCTAGAATATAATTTACTATACACTATTCATTTATTTTAGATTTAGTGCTTTTTCCAAAAGCAGACTGTTTCTGTACTTAGAATTTCAATCTTTCAGCAGATTTAGATTTAGGCTTGTTTCTATTTTACATTTTTAATTGTTCCAAGCTATAGTTTTAGAATTGAAGATCTCGAATTTGAATTTGAATTTAAAAGCTACTAAAATCTTTTAAATTCAAATTATGAAGTAATGTTATGATTTGATTAATTTTTTGTTCAAACTAAATTGCGTCGATTTGATGTTTAAAATAATTAAAGAAACTTTATAGTAATTTAATGTACTTAAAATATTTCTGAATTTGGAAGAATGATACTAATTTATTCTTTCTTAATGATATACATCTCGTTCAAATACATTTTTTTCAACTTGTAGTGGAAAACATTTCGTGTTAATACAGTTTTTTCAAATATAAATTCATTAATTTGGTTAACTTTCTATAATTTAATTTAAAAACTCCCTTTCCCGCCAAAACCCTTCATTTTCTAACCGCCAAATGAGTAAGACCAGATTGTTTTTTCCTCACGTCATTGACGTTAAGTTTAACACGTTTTCGACCGATTATTTCAAACAATTCTGTTTATTTTCTTAATCTTTGATGCATTTAAAATTAAACATTGTAATCCATAGATTTTTTAAATCATTTTGAAGTACTTTAAATTAAAATAATAAAACAGAATAAAGAAAATTAAAAATTTCTATTGCGTAACCCGAACTGAAGTAGAAAATTCATGCATTTGCGTTACTCCAATTAGCGCTAAAAATTCACGCATGTGCATTGTGTTCTGATTTATTTTCAACGGTCACGGACTTTATTTTGTTTTGGCCAGATATAATTTTTCGATAAATTATTTACATTAATTATAATTATTTAATAAAAAGTAACTGAAATGGATTTTTCTTTGTTAAGTAGGAATTGATTTAATTTTGTAAAAATATTACTTGCTTTTATAACAACTCAAGATTCATTTAACATAGAATGCAGAGCACTTGTTTTTTATAAAGAAAAAAGTGATTACTTACAACAATAAGAAGGACAAAATAAACCCAGTCCCAAAACGAATGAGCATCTTGTACGTAGTACATAATATCTGACCAGCCTTCTAAGCTGATCACCTGGAAAAAAGGAGAAACTAATTAGATGCAGGTAAGAAATGCGAAATTCGATTCATGTAATTCAAAATGTCAAAAGCAAATAGTTAGATATGAATATGAAATGCAACATTTTATTTAAAAATATATAACTGTTCTTAAAACTCATATTGTATTTGCAAATACTAGATTAGATTTAAGGTATATCGTTCATTATTGAAAATGGTGAAATGATCGCAACAAAGACATCATTTAAAGTGTGAAACATTTCTGATTTTATTTAACTTCTGTTTAGTGATTTTCAAATTCGCTTCTTCAGGGATATTAACTTTTTATTAATATTATAACGAAACTGTGGCAACGTCACCTAGAGGAAACATCAGCGCCACCTAGATCAGTATCCACCTAGGCCATCATAGCCAGTCGACCTCCAGCCAACATAGAGAGAGCGTCTCGATTGAGGATTGTCTTTTGTTTTTCGTAAATGTCTTAATTGGTTACGTGATGTTGTCCCTTATATTATATAACTGTTTGTGTTTATGTTTAGTGAATGTCTACAAATAAATAATGTTAAAAGCTAGCCATGGTAGTTATTGAAGACAAACGGTTATATAATTTCTGGCGCCCAACGTTTTGGACCAGTGAAATATGTTAGGAATCCCAATTTGGATTTTAAAACGCTTTTACCCCGAGTTTAAGTTTAGTTGCTGGAGATCGGCTCACTTTTGTTTTCAGATTGACTACCGGTCAAAGTGATTCCCATGTTCTGGAATATTGTCGTGTGCTGCTAGCATACTGCTAATCATAGCAAAAAGAATTTGATAAGTATCTTTTATGTTATTGTTTATTTTGATTCTTAAATACTTTTCACTTATTACAGTAAAAGTAATTATAATTTACATAAATCATTTTAGAAAAAGCAACGGCTTTCTTAATCAAGAGTTGTAAATTTGATTTTTTTGTTGTTGTTTGTGTGTATTTTGAATTGATTATTACATCCTCCACAGTTTTTCACTAAGTATCTATTTTATAAAATATATGTTGAACAAATTGATACATTTAAATATGTGAGTTTCGATTCTCGCTCTCAGAACGGAAATTGTTTTTCCCCTCCTCTCAGTAAAGAAAAAATAAAATCGTAGACGCAGATGTGCTGGCGTCACATTTTATGAATGAGACTGCCGTTTTTATTTTATTTTGTTTTGCTACTTTCGAATATGCTCATGAATAAATATGACTCATGCTGTCTGTGAAAATTGTTTTATGATCTTTATTGGTTAATCACGCCGGAAATCATTTTGAGAACTCTACTCTGTTTCACATAATTGGAAAGGAATTTTTTTTTGCCTTAATGAATATTTTTTTCTGTTTTGATTTTGCACAATACTTCGAGAATTCTTTTAAAAGTTATAAAATAAAGAATAGTACATGTTTTGTGTTATCATTTCTAGTAAACGATATTTTAGTAAATGTGTTATTAACAATTTCCTGGTTGTAACGAAAATTTACAAGCATTATTATTTTGATTAGTATTAAGTTAAGAGTTTAATTGTCTGAGCACTTTCAATTTAAATTGCTCTTGTACCACTTTTGATATTAATTAATTTTGTTTATAAGTATTATTTCAATCTGTTTAAAGATACAATTGATATTCATTTTAAACTATGAAACTAAACATTTTTATGTGATCCACATTGAAATTCAACTACAATAATTTTTTTTTCTTTCCTTTTCAAACATTGATTCTATTTTGTGTATTGAATTTTACTTGTTAACGTTTCAGTTGAAAATACATTCAATTTTCTCTATCACTTTTGTTTAAAGTTAAAGAACATAATGTAGTAAAATTTTTATAATTGTATGTTACGACAAAAGTATATAACCAAAAGTGTTGAAATTTTGTTCTTGTTCTTGATGTGCATCTGTTTTTGTATATGATTAGATATTAATTTTGTGCTGAACCTTGTTAGAACTCGCCAAAAGTTTTCTTATTTTAGTTTTAATGCATATTCCTTGTATGTGAATGTAAATAGTTTTAAGACATTTTATATCAAATTTCCGTAATTATCAAGCCAATTTATCCTCCTCTCTGACCCCTCATTCCAAGATGGCTTACCTTGCAAAAGCAAAGAAAGAGGATCTAAGAACACTCGCGTACGAATTAGGTCTAACAGCAAATGATTCTATGCGTGTTGTTGATTTGCGAGATCTAATAATCAAATCCACGTCTTATGACGAGACTTTCACCAAAACTCTTTTAGAAACTATTGTCGACACTAGGCAGCAAAAAGAAAAGGAAAGCAAAGATATAGAAGAATTCAAAAGGAAGGAACAAGAATTGATACTTGAAACGGAACGATTAAAAGTAAATCTTGCAGCTGCTAGCTCAAATCCTTCTAACGGTTCCTCCACTTTAAATGTAGTACCCAGTGAACAAATCCAACATTTACTTCCAAACTTCACAGAGACTTCTGACATTGCAGCCTATTTGCAAATTTTTGAAAGACAATGTGAGAAAGTTCGCGTGAAAGAAGAAGACTACATAACGCACCTCCTACCTCTTCTTCCCATTAACATTTCACAAATAATTCTGCGAGAACCCAAGGAAAAACTAGAAGATTATACTTATATAAAGAAAATTCTACTTCAACGATTTAAGTTAAATGCGGAAGCATTCCGAATCAAGCAGACTACTCACCAAAAACAAACTGGGACTTTATGGCAAGACTTTGCGTATGAGTTAAGAAACTACCTAGAAGAATGGCTTCAGAGCCTTGCAGTTTTTGATTACGAATCGCTGAAAGACCTTGTTCTTACAGATCAATTGAAACGTAGGGTTAGTAATGATGTCAAAGAGCACTTCGTCGATCGTTGGGGAAAAATTAAGTCGTCATCTGAACTGGTGCAGTTATTAGACGATTACGAAGCTGTCCGTGTTAAAAATTCAAAGAATAAAAATCAACCCCATTTGAAGCTGAACTTTCCACTGAAACCTATTTATCCTTCCGGAACCAAAGATGTACAAAGAACGACTAGTAAAAACTTTCCATATCGAGTCGAGAAGCAACAAAGACAAGATAACCGCCCTCCTTTGACTTGCTATGGGTGCGGTAAACCAGGATTTATAAAATCAAAATGTCCCGACTGTTCAACGCCTACCAGACGAAATGATTTCCAAGCAAACTCTTTGAAAATGCTTGCTACGCATGTAGATATGCCTGCAACTATCACTTATATCGATATCACCATTTGTGGACAAAGAGCTCGCGTATGTGCAGATACTGGTGCAAGTTGTACGGTTGCTGGTGAAAGACTTTATAAAATATTTCAGGAGAAGCAAGTACCGATGACAAGTAAAACCATCACCATGTTTCTCGCGGATGGACAATTCACAACAACTCAAGCCTTCACATCAGAGGTAGTCGTGAATATTGAAGGAAGAGACATTGTAACGAAATTTCTGATTCTGCCGAAATCGAAAGGAAATAGAACCCTCCTTGGATATGACTTCCTTGAAAAAGCAGGCATCGTCCTTGACCTAAAGAATAGATGTTGGTTCTTCCATGACAACCCTCTTCAGGTGTATCCATTTGGAGTGGACCTCGAAGCACAATGTCCTGAGCCAGTAAAAAGCATAGAAGTGAATTCTTTCGACTTGCGGGATGATGAGGGACAAAACCTAAGTCCTCATGAAAGACTACAACTCAATGATCTGTTGAGAAAATACGAGAATAATTTTCAGCTAGGGGGAGAAGCTACGCCATTCATTGAACACCACATCAATACAGGAAATAGTCCTCCCGTTTCAGTTCCTCCATATCGGATGAACCCAAGCAAGAAAGAGCTGCTGAAAAAAGAAATTGACTCTCTTCTAGAGAAAAGTATTATAGAGGAATGCGAAAGCCCTTATGCCTCTCCTGTGGTCTTGATCACCAAACCAAATGGTAAAATACGGTTATGCATCGATTATCGCAAGCTAAACTCCCACACCGTTCCAGATACTTATCCTTTGCCACGTATAGATGATTTGTTGAACGAAGCAAAGCCCACCCCTTACATGTCAACTATTGACTTAAGATCTGGGTATCATCAGGTAAATGTAGCAGAAGAAGATCAAATCAAAACTGCTTTTACTTGTCCCTTCGGAATTTATAAATTCAAACGAATGCCTTTCGGACTTCGTAATGCGCCAGCTACGTTTTCTAGACTTATAAATAAAGTACTTTCCGGACTGAAGGATGTCCTGGCATTATCATATTTGGACGACATCATCGTGCTGTCTCCTACCTTCCAAACACATCTTACAGACCTAGAACAAGTCTTCAAACGTCTATCGTTATTCAAGCTAAACGCCAATCGAGAAAAGTGTCACTTCTGCTGCCAAAAAGTGAAATACTTAGGCCATTACATTTCTAAAGATGGTGTATCTGTTTATCCAGAAAAGACCGCTGCCATTGCAAACATGAAGTCACCGAAAACAGTGAAGCAAGTACAATCTTTTGTTCAAACCTGTTCCTGGTTTCGTAGATATATTCCAAACTTTGCCCAAATAGCCAAACCTCTTACTGATTTAACGAAGAAGAAGGCCGTATGGAAATGGGAAATAGAACAAGAAACGGCATTTCAAGATCTGAAATCTAAATTAATAAGCCCACCGATTCTCAAACAAGCCGATGGAACGAAGCCTTTCGTCATCCGAACAGATGCTAGCAATGTTGCCATCGGATCAGTTTTACTCCAGGGAGAGAAAGATGAAGAACATCCTATTGAATATGCTAGTCGCCTGCTGAGTTCTTCAGAAAAAAACTATTCTACGATAGAAAAAGAAGCATTAGTAGTGGTTTGGGCACGAGAAATTTAGAGGATACGTGGAAAACCAGTCCATTACAATAACATCCGACCACCAACTGCTGAAGTGGTTGATGTCACTGAAATCACCTACTGGTAGACTCGCCAGATGGGCTCTACAAATTCAGTCGTACAACCTGACAATGAAGTATATTCCTGGTCGACTAAATTTCATTGCCGACCTTTTATCCCGTCCTATTTGTGAACACCCAAGTACAGAGTCTTGTGAAATCTGCGCTATATCGATTGAAATTCCTACCACCAGTCCGGCTGATTTGCGTCAATCACAACTAAGAGACGATGATCTGCGAAAGATAATAGAAACATTCGAGAGTCCATCAAAAGAAGTTGATCATACAACTTGGACTGCAAGAGGCTACATCATGAACAAGGGGATATTATACCGATACTCTCCTGAATCGGATGAAGAAGAAGGGCAATTGGTAGTGCCTCAAGAAATGAAAGCCAATATCCTGAAAGAGCATCATGATTCGCCCATGGCAGGACACTATGGAGCTGAGGGCACCTTTCATCGCATCGCTAAAAGATACTACTGGGCGGGAATGCGAAAAGACATAGCAGATTATGTCAAAACTTGCATTGAATGTTGTCGTTACAAAGCCTCTAATCAAAAACCATCGGGGTTTCTTCAAACTCCTATCTATGCCCAACGATTCGAAACTCTCTCTATTGACCTTTTCGGTCCTCTGCCAGAAGCACCTACTGGTGAGAAATGGATTTTTATTGTACAAGATTGTGCTACGAAGTGGGTAGAACTTTTTGCTCTAAAAGAAGCAACTGCAAGAGAATGTGCAACGACTCGGAAGAAGTCGCGCTTCGATTTGGTATACCTCGAAAAGTTATCAGTGACAATGGTCCCCATTTCACAAGTGCTGTCATGCAACAGCTATGTTATATATTGCACATAGACCAAAGTCTTACCCCTGTCTACCATCCACAATCAAACCCTGTTGAAAGAAAGAACAGAGATCTCAAGCCTCGTTTGGCAATACTAATCGGCAATGACCACCAGGCATGGAAAGAAAAACTGCCCATGATTAGATTTGCATTGAATACCGCCAAGAGCGATTCAACTGGGCACTCTGCTGCATTTCTCCAATTCGCACGTGACCTAAGAACTATAGATGATGTCAAACACGACATAAAAGCCGTAATAGAAAATGACAACTTCGTTCCTGAGATTACACCATATTTAAAAAGGTTCGCAAGAACGGTACAACAAGTACGAGAAAGAGTTGAGAAACACCAAGATAAACAAAAACGGTATGCTGATAAGAAACGTAAAGATACTCCAAAATTTGTTCATGGTGACAAAGTCTGGGTTACTCTCCACCCTGTTAGCAAAGGCTCATTGAAGAAAACTAGCAAATTCATGCCTAAACGGGACGGTCCTTATATGATAGTGACTGCAAAGTCGCCAACAACTTACGATATTGCCGATCCCAATGAACCAGACAAAATCCTCGGTAAATATCATGTTTCAGCCTTGAAACCTTATCAAGAACGAAATAAGTTTCAAACATCAGACCGGGTAGCTCCAGTAGCTCCTCTTAGAAAAAGAGGACGGCCAAGACTTCCGCCACCTGACTTCTTGCCGAGACGGCCACGAAGAAGTCAGAGGGGGAGGATATAACGGAACTGTGGCAACGTCACCTAGAGGAAACATCAGCGCCACCTAGATCAGTATCCACCTAGGCCATCATAGCCAGTCGACCTCCAGCCAACATAGAGAGAGCGTCTCGATTGAGGATTGTCTTTTGTTTTTCGTAAATGTCTTAATTGGTTACGTTATGTTGTCCCTTATATTATATAACTGTTTGTGTATGTGTTTATGTTTAGTGAATGTCTACAAATAAATAATGTTAAAAGCTAGCCATGGTAGTTATTGAAGACAAACGGTTATAATATTTATTAAGTCTTCATGACAGTATCAGAGAATTTTAATTTAAAATTAACTTTATTTCCCTTGCAAAACATCAGGAGTAGCATTGTATTCAGATCTTAATTGTATTTATCTACAGTCATGAGTTTTATTTTTTAATTGATTTATTAGCGCTTATATTAAACCTTTCAGAGCATTGTATTAAACTGCTGGTTAAAGAAAACGAAAGAAATCAAACTTCTTTAAATTTTAAACCAGCCTCAAATATTAAATGTAATTCAGAAAGAATATAAAAACAACAACTAATTATTGAACAGTTTGCTTTGTAAATAAGGTTTTTCATTTGTCTTGGTTCATAAATAATAGTTTTAAAAGTATTTTTTGCATGTTCGCATTATTCTATAGAGTCAACAACTTTCTTTCATACCAAATATTATCCATATTTACTTTTATTCGTGAGAAAATATTTATCCCACTTGGCACATCACTATCTTTTTTTTATATCCATAAGTGGGAACTGTTCTGGCGAATGATATCGAAAATACTAGGTCAGGATGGCCTAGACATTTCTTGTGCTCATGCTCGACCCACATTCAGGAGGTTGAACGGACTTTCCTAACGATTATTGTTTTATGGTTATTATTAAGGGTTATTGCCATTCGATGTAAAATTGTAGCCCTCGTTTTGAGGTGATAGGTAAATGCTGCTCATTCCGCAGATGGCTCGTTGGCAGTTTGTGATGATAGTGAGTTTATAGAACATTTAGAACAAATGACGAAATTACCGCCTCCGACTATTTTTTTGTTTCTTTTTTTAAATGATCAAAGAGTAAAATGTCAGCTTCCAAAATCAGTTTTAATGACATAAATAGCTCATTGCCACAATACCAAAATATTACTTTTCTTATTGAGAACTTTGATGATTGTTACCTAGGTTCTAATCTCATAATAAAAAAAGACAACAACCTATCTGTACTTCAAATTATAATGAAAAATCTTACAGTTTGCAACAATGATAAAAGCATTATTTTTAAAGTAATTAAAATGTATTTAAAAACAAAAATGCATATTTAAAAAAACGAAAAACATAAAAAAACATATTTTTATATATAAAAGAACATATGTATTTGTATACGTGAAAAATGCATATTTATAAACGAAAGAAATTCTAAAACCAGCGGGAATGATTTCCGTGAAACTTGCTCATATATTCTACCATAAATATAATATTCTACCATAATATATTTGTATATTATTAACCGTTTGCCTTTGGCTCGCAGTAGTTATAAAAGTGCTTCTTAGTGGCGAATAATTGATTAGTGAATTAAAAAAAAACAATCACCAGAAAACGTATGTGTATTTTGAAGGATTTTTTAAAGATTGGACAAAAAATTACAATTGTAGTCAAATAATCGTATACTAAATTCCATATATTTAAGCCTTTGTATTTTTGAAGTATTACGTTTGTATGCATGTGAAAGTACGAGTGACAGCCGTTCAATCCCCAGAAGAATTTTGTAGCAAATGAGTTACATATTTACATTTTAGATAATGTTTGTTGTTTCTAAGTGGCACTTGCTACAGGCAAGCTAGCTGCAATTTCAACCCGAATGTGTGTCTCAACACGAATGTGTTTTAAGTAGCGCCAACTAGGGCCAAGAATGTGTCTTAGCTATTTACGCATCATATTTATTTGCACAGTTCCTTTTTGTAGGGAGCACATTCACACATCTCATAGATAGAACAGATGAAGAATTACCATCCCCGAACTGGAACTCGAACCCAGGACGCCCAGATCACGGGGTAGACGCGTTACTCCTGTGCCAGGAAGTTGCAATTTAGATAATAAATTTGTACATCAAATTTTATTTCTCTCTGTATTTTCATTTTGTAGTAAACATGTTGACTTATACTCGGGCAGTCGTGCAGACAGACTTCATCTAAATGCATATCATTCAAAATCTGATAGAAATACACAAATTTGGAGTTGAAATCCTATAAGAAATATTATCCGTCTAATTTTTATAATTACAAGTATGTGTTTTTTGAACCTAGAAAGGTCTGAAAAGTTGTACATTCATGAAATTTTCGAGCTATTATTTGATGGTGATGATCTCGTGTCCACTTTACAGAATGTCCTTTTTCCATTGGACACGGCCCTTTCCCAGCATACCTACACAGATTCCACCTAGCCAAATCTCCTTGATGTAGCTGTGGGGAAATAGGTTCAATTCACTATGACACCGAATGCCCACTTACTCTCTAACGGCACATGAGAAAGCCAGAAAGAAGTCTTGAAGAAGAATGGCACAGAAGAGTTGCATCAAATACCCTTTCACGCGGCAAAATCCACTCCATAGTAAATCATATTCATAAATACCAAGACCTCTCCAAGACTTACAATAGTTGAGACCAGAATTCCCAAATTATAACTTAAAATTTTCCTCAAAAGTGCGGAACTCTTGATGGAAATCAAGATCCAAGGAACCAGATGGATGCTGACTCTAGAGTGATTATTTATTTTCCATACATATGTTCACAATTTAATTTGTGAATTCACCCCCCCCCCGTCTCAGTGTTTAATCTAATTCCCCTGTTAGTTCAACCCATAATCACCATTTCATTAAGTATTCTTGTCCCCTCTATCCAGTTACAACTTCAGAAAAAATTGAACAGATTCGTGTAAGATTTGACACCGATGGCATTCTCTTTGGAAATCTCTGAATATTGTATCGTCTCTTTTTTTTCCTTTAACAAATTTTTCCTTTTTTCTCTCTCTCTTTCTCCCATCTTGAGTTCATTCAACTGGTTAGACAACTTAGCGTTATAGGCACTGGGGGCACAGGATGACGTTATATTATGTCCGCTTTACAACGGAGAGAGGCGGTGCAGTAGCTTCTGAGGGTAGAGTTATGATTTTTTTTAATGAATATAATATTTTCTCTTTAGATACTTTGTATTTAGCAAAAGAAAAATAATTTAGAATATTTATTTAAAAAGGTAAAAGATATCAGAAGGATTAATTACTCTACTTTGCACATATCCAAATACAAAGTGCTGATGAGAGACACCTGAAAAATACATATACCCCTTCAAAAATTCAAGAGGGATTACGAAGAAAATAAAAATAGCCTTGAGAAGTACGTGTGTATCCTTTTATCATTCTTTTCACGGAATGGTTTCGGGCGGGCATAAGCAAAATTTCGAAATTCCTCGCATAGGAGGAATAGTTTCGATGATGCACACTGACATCCCATCTCAATGTTTTGTGATGGTTTTCACTGCTCCCTTCTTTTTCTTCTCGCTCCTTTTTTTAAAACTTCTGTGAACGGTTTCATCTGGCCATCGATGGAAAAATATTCTTGGCACCTTTCGCTGTAATGATCCAACGCCATGAATATAAATCAAGTGCCCTACTGGCAGGTGGAGCTTTTTGAATCGGTATAAATTTTTGCGATTTATGGTCGAACAGAATGCCTGCGTATCGTCGACAAAAACAAGAGAAAAATCATGCGAATATTACATTTGCGAAGAATTTGAAAACAGAATTTGTTTTATTACTATGATATAAGAGTTTTTCTATGTTGGATTTCAAAACATTTCCTATTATAAACATTGTTGCTATTTTTCGAATTATTTCTGCTAAAACAGAAGGTTAGGTATAAATGTAAGTATTCGTCCGTTAGTGATACTGTACAACACACCGGTACAGTAACATTTCAATATAAAGCAATAGATCAGAACAATGAAAAGCATGCAAATCGAATTCCCTATTGTGGAGTATACAAATAAATTCAAACTTATTCTCATTTTAACCCTTTAACTGCCGCCGGCGTATATATACGCCTCACTCAACCGATGAACCGATGCGTTCACTGCCGCCGGCGTATATATACGTCTTTCCGAAGTAAGGTCCTTTGCATTGCGCTGCTATAAAGAAAACTGCTTCTACGGCTTTGGAATGCCATAAAATGACCTTGACAATGCTTGAATCCGATTATCTAATTTCAGAGAAGAGAGATCGGGTATTGGTAAAGGGGATGTTTTTGAATCGAAGAAAGTCCTAACAGTGCAGTTTTTGCTTCTGTTTCTATTTGAGTAGGTCGTGCTTTTTTATTCTACATTTGCTTCCGCATTCGTTCATTGTGCGAATGTGATCTTTTTACGAAAATGTCTGACAGTGATGAGAGTGATTTAGATGTCTATTTTCCGTCATCTTCAGGATCAGAAACGTCGGAATATGATATTAAATCAGATCAAGATGTTGGTTAAAGTGTTCAACTTTGTTTTAGGAAATACCACACAGCAGATAAGTTCTGTTTTATTACGCTGTTATTCTATACTTAAAATTTTGATTTTTTTCTTTTTTTATTTACTTTGAAATTAAAAAGGTTTTATATCGTAAAACGCACCTCTTTTTTTCCTCCAATACACCGCATAAGTACGCGCGCTCGTATGAAAAACGGTGGCACTGGGCAGCGCATCTCGTGAGTTTTTGTCGGCAGGTAAGAGGTTAACAATAATATATTGGCCTTAAAACTTGATATAATAAATCAACGGTTTTTTTGTCAGATCTGGAATTAAGGTATTGATTTTTATAGTAGCGATTTGTTTATGAATCTCTCAAAAAGTCGATTAAGTTTTGCACCTCTATCAATTGGTTGTTGCCAAAAATGTAACATAAAAAATGGTAGTAAGTAATTTAATAATCATTTTAATCATTTTGCATCCCTCTGCAAATTTGAATAACGTAGTTTCTTACATGAAAACCATTCTGAATCAACAATTAATTATTTCCTTAAAGTTCAAAAAATAATCGTTATGTAGCAAAAGAAAAAATCATTCTGAAATCACAAAGCGGAGTTTCCTGTGATTCTTTGGCTTTTTTTATTTTTGTTAAGGCCAATTGATTGAGCAATCACCGGTATCAGCCAAACACAATAAAGCATTATAAACCTTAACAATAATACACACATGAAACAAAAGGTTTGATTCTTGAAATCTAGATAATTTAATTCATTTATTTTGACCTCCTATTTTTGTAACAAGATGAGTGCTATTTTAAAAAGGGCCCTGTAATTTCGGTTCAGGGTTCGAGGACCAGGATGGTATGAATCCCCATGGAATTCTTTAAACTTTTCTTACCGCGATACGAGGAGAAAACATTTGAACCCCGATGATAGATTTAACCTTTTGCGCTCGGGAAAGTAATTCAATGCATAATTATTCAATACAAAAAGGCTTGTTAATTGCTCCGAATTTGTGTGCGTTTAAAATTGAATTTCTCCGTCTTTTTACCATTATGTAGGTATTTCCAATGATCAAAATTGAAAAATAAATAAATAAAACGTCAAAATGATGCACCGTCTTGAATGGTGCCCAAGAGGCACCGTCGAGTGCAAAGGGTTGATAAGAACCAAGTTTCCATATTCAGTTGCTCTTACATGGAATCAGATCTTGAAAAATCCGGCTACGAATTCGAGACTCTGTCATCAAGCGAATATGCCCCAGTGGCTTAAGGGAGGAACTCCTTTTAGAGAACCCAGGCTTTAAAAGTGTGCTTTACTGAATTCTTTGATACTGAATGATGGACTTTTGGTCTTCCACTACTCTTGAAAGCTGATTTTTTTCAATGATTTTTATCTAATATCGCAGATTTTAGATTTAAAAAAAAAAGACTGGTGTTGTGCCACTTTCAAATCTATATATCTATATATTCATATATATAGATTTTGAGCAATTAGAGCATGATCAGAAAAGAGTGGGACTTACTAAGAATATAGCCACCCATGCGAGTCCGATGTTATCGAAGGAGATGGCCCCCTTGAAGGGGTTCCTGTTGCCGGCCCTGCAGATGACGTAGTACTGGTTCCAGTTGACACAGGAGGTGGTGGAGGGGGAATTGCTGCTGAAAGGCAGGGCAGTTCCGTTGCACGGTCTACCCATGTACGTGTAAGGGGGTAGGTCCGCACACCGGTGCATGCCGCTGTCCTTGTCGAGGCTGCAGATGTACTCGGATTCGTCGTCATCTGGATCGTGGTAGAAAGGCGGCACGTTCCTGCAAGCAAACGAATCGTTGGACAACGGATATTATATCTTGAAGAATTTTGTATTGCATCAATACTAGTTTCGTCCAAATTTTTTCAGAGGAACCTTCTATATGTAATCTAATAAATAAATTTCATGTCAAAATAGTACCCCAAACATCAGCTGTTCTCAAAGTTTCGAATTTATCATGAAATTAATAGTTAGGGGAAAAATACGCACCCAAGTTTACAAAAAAAAAAAAGTTTAAATTTTTCTTTCGGAGGGATATCCTAAGATTTTAAATGAGATTTTGAATAGATTTATCTTAAACGAATTAATTTCAAAGGTTTTTTTTTGGTCGTAAATAATCCGCTTAGGAAACTTTTTTTAAATCTTGTATTTCATAATAATTTACAATGAAATTAATATATTATCCTGTGAATTTTCAAGTGTTCGAATTAATTGTTAAATTTTCAGAGTTCTTTTTGCTTAGTAAATATTTTAAACATTGTTTAAAATAAATATGCATTTTGTTTATTAAAAGATTTAAAAATAACCGAATACTTTACAAATTTATAACTATACAATTTAAAGGTCAATGTCTATTTTAGA
>JAOUZG010009955.1:3892062-3913355 GCA_026289955.1 Argiope argentata | reverse complement strand
ATTGAGCACATATAATTTTCTACAGTGCGAAACCTTGTTATTTTGAGATTTTCCCTAATTAGACGAAAAATTGTAGAACACGATTCATTCATTATTGCATAATTGTACAAAGAAGTGTCTTTCAATGAAGTCTCTGCTACTTTTAATTTTTTATTATGTATTAAGACGAAATAAATTTCTTAACATTTTAATACATTACTAAGGGACTTATTTTATGAATATATTCGCCCTGCCATTTTCCCCCTAACATATAGCAAAGTTCAGAAGTGAAAAGGATACTTAAGTATTAGACCGTAGATGTGCCAACGGTTGCCAACCACTTCGAGCCAATTTACTTAGGTGGTCAGAACTCTGATGCTGCATAAACTCCTCTCTTGTCTATTCAAACACTTATTTTTAGATGGAACAATTCCTTAACTTTGGAAATACGTAATTGCATCTTTTTTGTTGGCAGACAAATCCCAAGTTTTAATCATTTTAACGAGTCAAAAAATCAGAACAGAAAAAGCGCTTAATGAAATGCGATACCAGCAAAATGGCGGACGACAAGATTTGCGCAATTTTTTAAATAATGGCGGTTGTTTGCCTTTATTGCTGGTTTAGAAATTCATTGGTGGCACCTTCAAATTTGGCAATAAAGATCAACGGCTTGATATGTAAATACCATTAAATTTTTTTCTTTCTTCTTTCTTTAATATTTTTTACCAACCTACTTCCAATAAACTTCATTTATTTATTGGACATGTAAGCGAAATCGATAATTGAAATCCCGCCTCTCATGTTCAACTCAGTTCCAAGTTAATGAAGACCAGGTAGCTTCTTTTAAAACTTCAAGCAATTCTGTAAAAAAATTATTTAAAACTTTTCCCTTACAAACTATTTACATGCACCATTTTAATAACTTTTTTTGCATACGGTTTGAACAATATCCCGGGAAGGTGATTTTGTTCAATTCTATTATCTGCTGACTTCACAATAAACAAAACTTTCGAATTTTAACGAATGAAAGAGAACTTTCAGTTCCAAAGTTAAACATTCGATTGTTCCGTTGCGTTTAATTTAAGACGTTTAAACGGAAAGGGCCCTTGTTGGCGCGCTCGAATATTCTGATTCCTGGGAAGTTTGAATTTAAAAGACCGGGCCGCAATCTTTATCTTGTCGAGCCCTGTTCCGATTCATCCATAAATGCGGGTTTTCTGCTCCCTTTTATCTGAGAAGTCGTTTATCAGGCGGATCCGATCGATATTTCATCCGGTGTATTTGTACCGCTGGAAATACCGGGCCTAAATCATGGCTCTCCAGAAAAAGAAAAATGGACGTGCCGCTTTTTTAAGTAATAGAATTTTTCTCTCGGAGTGATTTGGTGCCTTTTTTTTCGGGGGGTGAACTGAATGAGGTTTTGATCGAATTCTCGATACTGAGGCATAAAATGTGTCAATGCGACATGTCATCAGATAAATAGTTTCACGGAAAAGGCAGTGACAGGTTGTATGTTATTATTACTATGTGATTAAAACTTTGGAGTAAAAAAGTTTTTGCAATGGATATTCGGCATTTGCTCAATTCTTTACTAATTACCGCGGTAAATAATTATTTTATTGAAAAATATCGTGAGTATGTGTTATGGTTTTAAAAGGCTTAGTAAAATTATTTTTGTCACTGGCATTTCTTTTGAAGAGTCTTCGTGTAAAAAATGAATGTGTATTTCATATAACAAAAAAATTATGAAGAAAATGTATAATTATCATCTTAAAACAAAGCTCTTTTAGATTTGAATCTTTCAATTATCTCTGTTGTCAATATGTTTTTTTAATAATATAGAGCCTAAATCGATATTCATTGATATATTTTTAGCTATTTCAGCAATTATAATAAAAATAAAATTAAAACATCATAAATATTTTGTGGTTAATCGCCAATCTGGCGATAAACAAGATTAAGGCTACGAAAAGGCATCATAAGGCCTAAAGGCATGGTTTCTTTTCCACGGAATTCATTTTCAAGCCAAAAACAATTTTCGTTTGCTGAATTTTCACGTGACATTAACATAGTCTAGGCTTTCTGGTCTTTTGCAGTATTCATAGATACTGGAAAGGAGTATAGAAAATTAAATCTCTTGTTGTTGTTTTTATGAAACTTCCCCATATATTTTTCAAAAGTACCAATGACGTAATCTATACATCTCTGATTTTGTGGTATTAAACTGAATTTTGCAGACTGACTGAAAAAAAATATTTGAATTTTTTTCGAGTTTTCTTTATTTTTTATATCATGGGAAAACTTTGACGGATGTGCGAAAGCAGGCGTCACTCACTCTGGGTAAGAAACGTTTTTAGGAAGATCTATATAGCACCGTTGTCGTAGAAGGCCAGCCCACAACTGCACTCCCACTATGCCGAAAATAAAGAACACAAAAAAGCACAAGAGTAGAACGTTCCCCAGCATTGGAAGCGTATCGAGAAGCAGCATCACTAAGATTCTCATACCTGTGGGAAGAGAGAGAGAGAGAGACTTTCATATCTCGAATGTGTGAAATTGTACCATCAAAAAATATTTTATAAATAAAAGACAACAAAAATTACCATACTTTTCCATTAACATTTTTCATAAACATTTTTTTAAAGAAGATAGTTAAATTTACTCATAAATTTGTTTGTAAAGGACAAATAAAATGCTCAGCTGATTTTTATCAAATTAAAAAACTGGAATATTTGATACTGATACCATTATAAGATCTTAAATAAAATAAAGAGAAAAAACATATTTTAAAAAGGTTGATTGTTTTATTATAAAATTAAACTAAAGACTAAAAAAATACTTTCACTATACAGTTAAAAGTGACTGTGATAAAAAAAAAGAGAGAAAAGAATGAAAGACCTTTTTGTTGTTAAGGTATTAAGGTAAAGATATTAATATGCAGTCACATGTTCGCCACAATTTTGTGCGTGCGTGTGTGTGTGTGTGTGTGTGTGCGTGTATGTATGTAACATATTAGTAAACATATATAACATATTGAAAAAGAGATAGGTGATATTCTGATAATATTTTAGTAGCCACGGATTTTATTATTACAGCAATGATATTTTAAACCAAAATAAATTATTCTCAAAAATATTAGCCAAAGTAACTTACTTTATTATTTACTTATTTAATTACTTACTTTAATAAGTAATAAAGTGCAGCTAAAAGTAACTTCTGATTATGTTACTTTTAGCTGTATATTTTTAGCTATAATTTTTTTTAAATATCAATATGACAAAAGAAGATGTGAAAGCATTTCAAAAAGATGTATATTTTGTTATTAATATAGCTTTTTACTATAAAAATAGCATTTAGATAAACTATAAAATTTGTGTATTAATAGAGAGAATCTCTAAAGATCCATCGCTTATAATATATTAATTATATCTATTATAGGATAATATATTTGCTCACTTTCATATCTAAAATGTTTATGTATGAAAGGAAATGGCGATGAATAAATAAAAACGGCAGAAAGGGGAGAGGAGATAAAATTCATTTATATCTGAATTATCATTTTTTTCTAAATGTACATTATTGGCAAAACTATCCATGGAATACAAAAAAGTTTTTAAAAAATTAATGCATGCATTTCAGGAATTTTATTCGTATCTGATAAATGATTCAAGATTAGTTTTCAAATATTGCATGCTGGCATACATTCTGTACTCTGCATCCTTTAAAAGAACAACTTAAATATTCAATAAAAGTTTCAATGAGAAAACTTGTATGCTCAAAAAGATTAAGTGAGAAAAGAACTTCAAGTTCTGTATTTGAAGCAGAAAATATGTGTCTATTCATTAATATGGATGAAAGAAATTGAAAAAGACATTTAATATCTTGAGAAAACATTTCTTTCAGCATGTATCATCACAATGTCTCAAAAAATGGATGAAAAAAAAATATTTTCTTTCAGTTGGCAAAATAAGCCTTTTTATTCGTTCCTGAAAACAACATTGCACTTTAAACAAATTATTTTTGCATACGGAGCGAACGTTTTAATACTGAACAGAAATTGCACATCCTTTCAATTGCGAATAAATTCAATCTAATCCGAAAAGAAAATAATGTTGTTTTTCGATGGTAAAGAGATGCATTTTTTTGACGATATGCACTTGATGTATCATTTGCTTTTTAGAAACAGGGATTGAATTTGTGTTATGAATATTAGGTCCTTTTCTGAAAAATATTTCGATCAGTTTAACTTACGCAAAAAAAGAAAAAGAAAAAAAGCATTCGTCTTTAAATTTCAGCAAATGCCTTTTCTTTCGGAATAAGTTGGATTAGTTGTCATGTTTATCTAGTAAGTTGTAAAGAATTCCTCAGTTTTTCTTTTATAGTTTATCATTTTATCATGTCAGAACATGATGTTATTTTGGGAATAAGGTTTGTGGTTTCAACAAAAATCCGTATGGGAAAAATAAAAAATGTATTATCTGCACGAGCATTTTAAAAAATCAACTTTTAATAACGTGTTGCTGTCCCATTTACAAAAGCTCTGATTTTAAAAAAAGTTAATGACTGCAGCAAATAAAACCTAGAAAAATGTCATTTTGAGCACGCGATTATATGAAATGAAATAGATAAGAAATGTGATATATTTTTAAACAATAAACGCGAGACAATTTTTTTTGATCGTTTGCAATACTAAAGTGACTCATTCAATGAAACAATTAAAATGAATAAAAAATATTATCTAACTTGCACGAGCAAGTGGTGTTTGGCCGTTCAAGAAATTATGTTCTGACATGTTACATTGAAATATGTATAGAAGATTTCATTTTAATATTTATTTTATTTTGCATAGAGATAAAAATTTGGTCGCAAAAACTCAAAAATTTGATGCTCTCTGCTTCATCTGAATTTTTCTTTCTTTTCCGTGAAGAACTAGAAGCCTTAGAGGAAATATAAGAACTTCAAACTGAGAATAGAATTTTCACTTTGATATTTTACTGTCCGTAAAACTTTGGGATAAAAAAAACTTTGAAACGGAAATAAAAAGCAAACTTTACGAAGAATTCCACTTTCACAGGATCCTATTGACCAAAAGGTTTAAGAAAAAGAAGTATTGTAAAAAAAGTAACAGCGCAAAAGAATGAGATTTTTACTCTTGGCCTTTGATCGATTTAACTATTTTAAAGAAAAGAAGACAACAACAACAACAACGGAAAGGAAAATCGGAAAAACAATGGAATTTCTCACTTACTTGGTATTCTATTGATTGCCCTGAGCGGTCTAAGTACACGGATTGTCCTAATCGCAGAAAGATTAATATTTCCAACATCAAGGCAGTATTCTAAAGCTCTGAAACATTAAAAAAACTATATTAGTAAAAAATGGCTAAACAAAGTTTATAAATTAATTATACTTAGTTTATAAGATAAAGCATTCAATCATAAACTTTGATACAATGTAAATAGTCTTTTTTAAAAATTGAAACCCTTTCATAGTTATTTTTAAGTATTTGCTTACAGTGATTCAATATTGGATATTTTCAACTTGTCGGAAAACAGTATCGAGAAAAATGACTGTGATCCAGACATCTCACTAAAATTAAATGCCTTCAGACTGTTATGGATTGAGCATAGCGCCTTCTGATTAAAAAAAAAACACTTAAAAGTTTTCATTAGATCACTTCATCTTGATAAGAATTCATGTACCATTAAGATATTTAATAAGAATCTCTATCTAGAGAAACTCATAAAAATAAATAAATACTCGATCAAAGAAAATAATATATGATTTTATTAGATCACAAGCTACATTAGTTCAGGCACTGAGATATTTTATTAGTATTATTTTACTGCAAGAGAAACCTATAAGATCTGCGTAGGAGGAAATAGAAACCGGAAGATGATATAAAATCTACTTTGCGGGTTCATTAAATCGATCAATTTTTGGGCGCTATTTCAGATGATTGCAAGAAAGATTTTCTTGTTTCTTAGAATATTTGCGTTATTATATAGTTGTACTGAATAGAGGGAAAATATATTAATTTGGTATAAAAAAGAATGAAAATATATTAGAAATGTATTTTGATCCCAGATATTTGTGTATAATTTGCATCTCCAGTCTTCTCCTTCCATTTTAAACATCCCCAGAATATTTTTCTAACCCTTTCTCGGCTTTTGTCAAATATGGAGTTGCAGACGAGTTCAGTTATAAATTTCATTACTATTTGAAACTGAAACATTTTTATTCCATTTTGAAACATCCAAATGGATTCTTAAGCCTTAAGTTAGATATATTTAATCATTATCCAGCATGTGTGGAAGTTCCTTTAAGTTTATCGTAAGTGGATCTTTGTATTAATCATTGCTTAATAGTTAATATAACACAATCCTTAGAGACAGGTATATTTTTGCAAATATAAAATGACTAAATGAATTCCAAGAATAATTTTTATGCTTTTCAATCAATCTATAAACAGTTCATATTTCAAATTTTTCTATTAATCCTATAATATTCAATAATATTATAATATTAGTAAATTTAATTAATTATATAATATAATTATTCGATTGTTAATATTTTTGCATAATGTATTAAATATACCCACATACTACTATTTTATTATTTTTTGTAAGAAAAAAAAACAGTCCAATTCTTCAGAACAAAACTCATTTTAAATTCATTCATTTAGATTTTAAATTTCATTCATTTAGACTAATCAATGATAACCACCTGGAAAATAAGCATTTATTGGAAATTTCCCCTTGAGGTAGCCACTGAAATGATCTAAATTATTAATATTCAAAACTTCATTAAATTAGTTAATTTTGAACGTTGATAAGTCGAATATTTTTTTTTAAATATTGATGCACTAAAAATATATTACTATGGTGCATAAAATTGGGTAAAAGTTTTTGTTTAATTTTTAAACATCTTTATTTACTGAAAAAAAAATACAAAATATACTTCCTGGTGCCATCTAGAATATTTTTATATACAAATATATATTTATATTTGCACTTAGATATTAGATTATGATTAGATTAATCATTTTATAAAATATGTCTGAGTTTTAATCAAGTGCAATAAACATTATCTAATTAAATGATTATTCATATCTGTAACTTATATTCTTCAAAGCCTTTTTTAGTTTGACATATATTTATGATACTTTATGAAAAAGAACCATTGATTTAAACGCTGTTTTTTGATAGAACTATTGAGAATTTTGAGAAGAGTTAATACCTCAAATGATATCTGTTGTATAATTCCAAAAATAAGGAAATTCTTTAAATTTTTCCTTGATAAATGTCAGATAATATAAAACTAAATTATATTTCAATATTAGTATAGCCCCAATATTAACGAATATTTTATATTATTGATGTAAAGTCCGAAAGCTGTATGAGAAATGCATACATAAAATTAATTTAAGACATTAATTAGAATGCTCACGTAAAATTTATTTAAAATTATTTCGAAAACCATCTGTTTACAATCAAACTATTGTCTCTAAATAGGATTCGATAATTCAGTATAAAGCAAAATTATCATCTTTAAATTTCAATATTACTTATTCATTAATATTACTTTTAATTACTATATTAAAAACAATAATAAATTAGAGGTGATCTTAAAAATTATTATTGCATTTAAATCTTTTGAAGAATTTCTCTCAAGAATTTTCAATAAATGAATAAAAGTATCTCAATAAAAAAAAGTATTTCAAACTGATAAAAAATATTTGATACATTCCCATCCATTAATTCCACCCAATAAATTACTTTCATTTTCGATTTTTCTAAAGATTCATTTTTATTTTCTGGAATGTCTCAGGTGATTAACGCGTCTTCAGAAAAAAAAAGTCGTAGAAATGTTTAAAAATAAGCAATACCGAGGACATATCTCTTTTTTTATTCACTTGGGAGAAGGGCTAAATTTTTTTGTATTTCAGACTGTCAAAGATGGTATGCGTGGGATGAATTGTTAATTTGAAATGTAATTTTATTTTCTTATCCAACTGATACTAATGATTACAGATTGTTTCATCTCTGTTGTACCTGTATACTTAGAAAAATTTTCCGTTCCTTTTTTGTTCCTTAAAGAAAAATTGACCTTGGTTTTTATTTTTTGCCTTTTTATTTCAAGGATTCATCATCTTCATTCAACTATTCTTCATGGTCACTCACAATAATGTTGCTAATTGTCAAAATTCAAAATGACCACATTTCACTGAGCGGACAGCTGCGGGCCGTGCTGGAAGAGAATCAATTAAGCTCTTGAAGGTATTCGCTGAGATGTAGAGCCGTGTTAACTTCAGTTCAGTGGCCAATTGCGCTAGTTTCCGCGGGTGAGGATCCATGGTGCGAACTACCAGATCGAGGTGATCGCATAGATTCTCGATTTTGTTCAAATTCGGGAAATGTGCTGTCTAAGGGGGTACGGTCCTGGTACTCTTCGAACCACACATGCCCACTGAGAACTTTAGGATAAGTCGCATTGCCCTGATTATAGATGCTATCCTCCTGAGTAAAATCCTGAGTTCGCATGCAGGGGTTAACATGGTTTGTAAGGATAAATGCATATTTGTGTTGATCCATCATACCTTCCACAATCATGAATGCACCCGGAGAATACCACGAAAACATTCCTCAGACCATAACACTCTCTCCTCGAGCTTGAACCCTTCCAGCCATTGTTGCAGGGTGTTTGCTACCAGAAATTTCCCGCTATATGTTCCATCTGTCGGATGGAGCATAAAACTTGATTAATCGGAAAAAGCCACTAGAGGCTTTTGTCTTCACTAGTGGTTTTTGTACTGGCGTGAAAATTCCAACATTTGTCGCTGATGAACAGCAGTCAGCATAGGTGCATTAACCAGGCGTTTGCTGTGGCTGATTATACGCAGAGACGCTTACTGAATCGTTGTTGTGGAGACACTATTGGTAGCCGCTAGTTTCATCTGGGTCGTCAGTTGCTCAACAATTGCCCGTTTATTCTCTGGAAGACATCTCCACAGCCATCGCTCACCTATGCCATATATGGCCCGTGGTGTACCACATTTCCCACATCGCTGATTTTGAATAGGGCCATTTTGCAATACAGATTATACCTTTATCACAGCAGCCAGCTAAATGTTTACAAAATTAGCCTTTCAGGAAATGTTTCCACCTTTGGCTCAAAATCCAATGATTACGCCCTTTTTGGATGTCAGATAAATCGCCCCGCTTCTACAAGACTGCATGAAGTGAAATGTTTTCCGGATGCCTACAACACACTTTATATTCACGAAATTTTTTGACAAAAGCTTTCTGTGATTGATTTTTTAAAGTTGACGTCAAATGTAGGCGTTGGTCACATTAATATGACTGGACTGCGTATAATTTGCGTTTCGGACGATATTTAAATCAATCCTAATCCAATTTTTAGGATACAAAAGAAATTATTAAAATATGCCTAACAAATGGATGGATTGTTACATGTTTGAGCATGTACAATAAAAAATAGGGTTAAATTCTTTTTACTCAATTTCTCAAGATTTCACTATCTTCAAAATACTATTTAAGTTGAAAGCGATTATTTCAAATACGAAAAGAGATACGCAAATTGAAAAGAAACTTGATTCGTATGCAGTCAATTAGATTAAAAATATTTTAATAATTTTTTAACGAATTCCTTAAAATGGTAATTATTCCCACGACGCTATTCAGAACGACAGGAGCAATTTTGTTTAGACTTTGCAAGTTTGCATCTCATTGTAACTTCAACCGTTAATATTATCTCAATAAAAGAATCCTTCAGGATTGCGGGGGGGGGAGTCATTATCAAACATCTACCAAACTGAGAAATAAGTCTGAACCATGCTTGAGAATTCCTCAAGAAGTAAGGTGAAGAAAAATGGGCATAAAATATTGGGAACTCGGTAAATATTATATTATCAAATGAAAGGAAATTATATTTTTAAATTATGTATCCTTCTACTAGAATTTTAATAATGACCCACAAATAAAATAATAAAAATAATAAGTTTTAACGATTTGATTATCTATCAAATGTTGACAACAAAATAACTGAGAATAAATTTAGTAATACTCATTTGTAAATATATATATATTTGTATAATCTTCAAATTATTGACACAATACGAAATTTCTTCAAATATCGCGTGATACAATAGGTATATAACACAATTGTGTTGATTATTTATTGAATATATGAAGTTATATAATAGCAAGCTCAAACCTGTTTTAAAGCCTAATCTAATTGGTTGTAATGTTTATTCTTTTAAATTAATTTCTTAATCCTAACCCTACAGAAGTATAGAATCTTTATTAGTAGAGTTGAGTTGTGTTGATTTTTTTTATGGCCCCAAAAGCCATCTTTGGAGAAGTTGTGACACATTCACGATATTAAAATATTTATCAATTTATTAAAAAAAACAATACATGGAATGTTTACAAACTATAAATATCTAAATGTATAAAATTATGAGTCATGGAATAGCGCAACAATGATAAAGGATGGGAGTGTACCAAAATGCTCATCCAATGATGTTTATTAGTAGAAGATTTCCATCTACAGACACTGAGCATTAAATCATTACAGTTTCATTCTCTTTACGAGTTACTTTATGCAGATGCTTCAAAATATTATTCATTTTTAAGTTGGAAAGATATTTGCGATAGTGAATGGTCATTCATGAGTATTCTTAAATCCCCTGTAAAAGTATATAAATGTTTATCATCTTAATAATTGTTTTGTTTTAAAATTTAAACTAAACAAAAAAATAACACTAAATATTCATTTTCTCTGACTTTTGTACCCAAGAAGTGTAATCATTTCCCCACTTTTATTCTATCTTTCCCCCATCTTGTCATTTCTGAGGAAGGAAATATCCTATATTCCATAGAAAATGTCGGCACCTTATTTCTTGCCATTTCTGGCTCTTTCACGCGTCGGCTGAAGAGATAATTCATAGAACGGAAAGGTTAAACACTTTTCAGATCAATGGCCAAACTGAATTCCTCCTCCTCCAGATGGACAAAAACGATCATTCCAAACGGTTCCAAGCGTTGGGAGGCTTCCCAGTCGGAATAGTCCTATAAGTAAGACTGAGTTTTCCTTAGATTAAAAAGAATCTTCTCCCATTTTCCAGGAGGAAGAGTTCTTTAAATCGATTTATCGCCCGACGTTTTTTCCCCCTTCCTCTGGGTCCTCCACTAAATTTTCTTTCCCGCCATTGGTTCCCTTCCACCAATCCAGCTCCCGAATCCCAAAGTCACGTTCCTTTCAACTTCCTTTTACTTCAGCTTCCGATTTTTACTCTTTCCAACAATGTTCTCCCCAGCCTTTCTTTCGCCAGGACGTGATTTTGGCAGATTTTCTTGTCCTCCATCCCTCCCGTCTTCAGGAGATCTCCTGTTCACTTGATAGATTTCTCCTTTCCTCTCCCTTCCTCGTTGCTAAAGCATTTATTTTTATTTCCCATTGTAAAAGAAGAGATGGAAATAATATGTTAACAATTTTAATACATGAAGGAAAAAAAAACATGTCTTGTAGAGCAGTCGATATTCTTCTGGTCAATTTTTTTTATAGTTTTGTTTTCTTTTAAATAAAAAAACCACTTGTTTTGTATTTTAATTTAATATTTAATTTTAAATCTCTAATTCTTGAGAATATTTTTAAACTGAACAAGAGATATTGCTTCTGATGCGTGTGAAATGTCCTTTCAATGACACGCATACAGATAATTTATAATCAGAAATTTTTTAAAAAAATGTCTATACATTTAATATGCTCTGCATAGGTGTTATTCAGTCAAATATAGCTATCTGAAAAAAATGAAGCGATAAAACATAATTAAATACATAAAAATGCTGGAATAGACTGCCTTTTGTCTATAGTCTTTCGACTATAAACGGCAATGGTAGTTTTGCTATGTTTCGGAGTTTCGTGGAGTGACAAAGTGGTCACGAACACCTCCACGTCATAATTTGTGATGGAAATTACAATTTGTAAGTTTAAGGGTGAGTTGAAATTAATTTATCTAGTTTAGACGAATGCATAAAGCTCTAACATCATGAAATTTGGTATTATTATTTATTAATTGCTATGATTGTTTAATAAAGAAAAAAATAATTTAATTATTTATAAGGGAATAGAGAACTTTAATAGATTTACGTTGCACGTGATTTCTATGGGGACTGAATTCATTAATTGTTTTAATTATTTATTTTAGAAAAAAAAACTCTTTAAAAATTTCATGCGTGTAATAGCTATCGTAGCTATCTAAAACCGAAACAAATAATTTAGGAAAACTGTAATCCTCCAAATTAGGCAACGAAGTTAAGAAATTTTAATTCTTTTTACAGGCTGGTGGTTTAAAACGCTACTGTCGACTGCTACTCAAGGCATTTTCAAAGAAGGATCCTATACTGACAGTTATAGTAACTCATTGCAAATCTGTGATAATTTTTCAAAAACTTAATTTATATTCTTTTAATAAATTCCGGAAAAGGGTAAGTTTGGAGGCCATCAGAAAGAATTTTTTTTCTTCTTCTTCTTATCTCCATCATGGTCTGACGGAGTCAGACCATATCAAATAAGCCGTTGACTCTGAGATGATCGGTGATTGTCCAAGAAGATGAATAAATATCCCTTACATTGAAGTCAAGGCAGTCAAGGATGTGAGAAGGAGTGGCCTGGAAGAGTTGGCATTTAGGACAATGGGGAAAGGATTTCTTTCGCCCAGAGAATTTAAGACATTTTAAGTGTCCGCTGGCAAGTCGCGAAATGCAAGTATGGGATGACCTATCTCCTGAGAGAGGAAGAAACCTGGGTTAGGCCCCTTGTACCAGTTATTTGAGGGATGAAATTTTCCTTCTAATCGACAATAAATGAAATTTAACTAAAAATGAGACACCGCATAAAATAAAAGAGTGGTAGTAGTGATCTGCTGGTGATATTTGGACCACGAACTTAAAGATTTGAGAGTTCAATACCTGATTCCTTTGAAGATCTCTTTTGAATGCGTGGCTGCTTAAGATGAAATCTATTATCAGTAGTCCAATGTCTGCATATTAGAAGTTTGTCTCATTCTCATCCAATCAATGATCAGATTTAAAACAGAAAATAAATCCTAACGAACTTCATGAACGGAAAATGAATCTAAACTTACGCGATATATGCGATACTCATTTTTAATAATGCGCATGAGAAATTTTTATAAATATATAAAACAAACTCCGACAAATTGAACGTGATTATATTTGTAAATGTTTAAGAAATCGTAGACTTGTCTGACTGAAAAAATAAGGAATGAGTATCGAATTCTTAACATGAAAAAAGTAGATTAGATTTAAAAAAAAAACTAAATAGCAAATTAAAGAATAATATTCTGTTATTCTGGATCTTTTCCAATCAAATGACTGATCAATATTGCATAGGATTATATACTTTTCAAGTTTATATCTATGTTGTATTTGCTGTTATCATAAGATTTTCATCATTAAATTTGAAACTCTGCCATCAAGTTTAAATAATAACAAAATAAAGATTAATATGAAATGTGCTATGCTTTTTTCAATGTATCATGTCAGAACATAAATTCTCGAACGGCCAAGCACCACGTGCTCGTGCAAGTTAAATTATATTTTTATTCATTTTAATCGTTTCATCGAATGAGTCACTATAGTATTGCAAACGATCCAAAACACTTTGTCTCGCATTGATTGTTTAAAAAAATATCGCATTTCCTATTTATTTCATTTCGTATAATCGCGTGCTCAAAAGGACATTTTTCAAGGTTTTATTTGCTGTAGTCATTAACTTATATATTTTTTAAAATCGGAGCTTTAATAAATGAAATGGTATCGCCTTATTAAAAGCTGATTTTTTGAGATGCTCGAGTAGATAATAAAATATTTGTTTTTCGCCTACGGATTTTTGTTGACGCCAAAAACCTCATCCCCAAAACAACATGTTCTGACATGATAAAAATTGAAATAAAAAGCGGCGCAAGCAAGTTGCAATTGTTGCATTTACTGCAAGGTTGCAAACAGAGCAAATTGCGTAATATCATAAAATTACTTTTTGTTATTACAGTAACTAATTTTTTTTTCAACTAGGGAATTTGCGCAATAGTCTGTAGGTAACTGCGGAAGCCCGGTAGCAACCCTTCGAAAGAGCAGAGATTGGCGGATAACAAGAGGGGGTATTCCCAGGAATTCGGTGGAATGCTCGACACCAGCTTAGGGAGCGTCAAGGAATATCCCCGTTATCCCCCTCCCGAATCCTGCGACGACCGAGTTAAAAGTGGCAGTGGGGCCAGCTGTGGCCGCTGCAAATGACAGTTAAAGGCAAATTATTTTACCCACGTCGGTAATTAAGCATCATTAGTCTGAAAGGGATCGTTAATCGACTGCCCGGGTGTCTTAATGTGCGAGGGGCGACGATTACGTGCTGTTCGACTCCCGACACGGGGACCACGAGCCGAGGAGGAAAAACTGAACGACCGCGCATCGTCGCGGACTTCTGATTTTCTGAAATTTCTGATTTTTAAAATGTTTACGGAACTGAAATTCTGATGCATATGTTTTTAAAAGGAAAAAAAATGGCCTGGTTTTTTAGGAAAAAAGATGTTGAAATTTATTTTTGTTGGGGGATGAGAACAATTCAGAGGGGGTGAAGTTGGGTCTGTTTAATTTTTACAAAAGAGGAGTTTATACTAAAAATGTTTTGAGAAAGAGATTTTAGTAAAAATTTAGCCCATTTGCTGTAGTAAATTTTTTCAAAGAGTTAAAAAGAATACCTAACTTTATTTCGAGTCTGATTTGAATTTAATGTATCGATTTTAATTAAAATATTTTTCTCGAAACATTTTTGTCATTTCTTAAATTTAAAAAAAAATTCAGTTTGTGCAATAATAATCTTTCTAACTAACGCTCTTATTCGCAGGATTCGAATTTTGAAGTGTAAATGACACTGGCACAATCAGTAATTCTATGAAGATTTCAGTAAAATCTAACTCTCCCGATCAAAAGTAACAGAGCAAATAGATTACTTTTTGTAAAATAATCCACCGATATTTGCTGTCATATTTTGCGATTCGGTATCTAAGCCTCGTTTAAAATACTTAGACAGAATAAACAGACATTCAACTTTAATCCCGTTCCACTAAAGACGGAGAAAAAAGAACTAAAAAGTACCTTTTCGAAGAATAGTTTTTCCCGAGACATTTCAGTTTGATAAATTATTAAAATTCAATTTAATTATTGTGTTCTTACTCTTATTAAAGCATTTTAAAACTCCAAATTAATTAGATGATAATAGAAACATTATCTCTACTGATATTACTCCAAGTTTCAGATAATATACAATTTTATATGCTTTTTTAAGGTAAAATAAGACACCGCCATTATATTTCATACCAGATCTGTTTATTTTAATCACAATAATCTATGAATCTGGTATAACAGTTTCAATATTGAAATTTTATTAATCTAACTCTCTTGGTTTTGTAGTTATTGCGTTAATTTGTATTTGAATTGACGTATAAACAGAATTACTCTGAACAGAATTTGCGCACATTTGGATAGAAATCCACAAATTTAGTGTAAAGATCGTACACTAAATTTTGGTATTAAAGCGCTTTTGAGTAATCTTTCTCACAGACAGAGAGACGACAGGCATAATGCCAAAATTATGTTTTTTGAAATCTGGAGAAAAACGTGCAGAATCGTCAACATCTCGATGAAGAATATTTTTACAATTTTATTACTTCGCATATGACAAAAGTGAAAAAATCAAAGCAAACAACAATTAATAGTTTTTTTCGCTCAAATATAACTGCTAATTCAGAGTAGACTGAAGGATAATTTGTCTAAGTTAATGGCACCTATCCTTGATTTGTGAAAAAAACTAACAGCATTATAAAAATAAAATGGTAAGGAGTTTGGAAAAATGAATATACATTTTATCTTCTTAGGACATACTCTCTCCATTTCTCATAACGATGAGCAAAAATAGAGATATCACTCATATAACATGACAATGTGAGTATTCATCTTTTGCCATGTTTTTGACATTAAGTAGA
Source organism: Argiope argentata (assembly GCA_026289955.1). Lineage (NCBI taxonomy): Eukaryota > Metazoa > Arthropoda > Arachnida > Araneae > Araneidae > Argiope > Argiope argentata. The sequence goes on along the minus strand of JAOUZG010009955.1, from coordinate 3,897,289 downwards.
ATAAATTAATTTTCTTGAACTAAATTTCATTTCAAGTCGTATCGATTCAAAGTAGTGCATAAAGTAACATGACTATTACCAAGGAATTTTGAAACAATTTTCTCCCACTAAATAAATTACGAAAAATAGTTATTTTAATGTAGAAAACACCCAGAAAAACTTTTAGAAAATACGTCATAAGTGATATATTTGATTTATTAGACATTAAAAATTTAATTACAGTGTCAATTTATTCTGCCTTTATACATTAATTTTGAAAGTATTATATTTTAAACTGCGTGAATTATGTAAAAACTAACGGAAATTCACAACACAAAATTTCAAAACAAAAACCTTTTCATGCCTAAATGATTTTGATATCATTCTAGAGAATATGTTATTTCTAATTTTGGAACACTTTAACGAAAAATATTTCTTCCAAAACTTACAAATAAAAAGTTATTTTTAGAGATTTATATTCAAAGTGTAGTATAGTTTGCATATTATTATGTATATAGAACGAGAGAGATATAAAGCATTTCGGAGTAATAGTTATAGAGATATGTATAGCATCTTCAAGCAGAATGACAAGGAAACAAATTTTAGGAGGAAAAAAAAAGAAAATCATAACCCACGGAGTACTGAAACAAATTCCTAAAACATTCACAACTTCAATAAAAATTTGCATATTTGAGGGAAACAGGGGTCTAAAAATATGGTTTGCATAAAGATTATAGGAAAAACATTTTTGTACAGTTGCTGTTCCAACTCAGAAGAAATTTTCCCCGACACAGCTATTTATCATTCTTTTTTGAAGTGCTCCAGCAACATGTGTTCTTTTACTTCGGGACATTAGCATAGATCGCATATTTCAGGCGAGGTTATTAATCTTTTGGGAAATAAATGGAAGCCTCTAATCGATTTTATACGCAACTCATAAATAGGTTCCGAAATATATATTTATAAAAGAAACACAAAAAAGTAAAAGGTCTGAACAGCAATTTATAAACTTTTCATGAACTTCTGTAACTATATAAACAGAGATTTTTCGAAATCATTTGCCGCTTGCATATTTTGCGCGCATGTCCGATAGTCCATTTTTTCCTCTCCCGATCTCCGTTCGTATTCAAATGGCTGTTGGGAGGGGCAGATGAGTTGCAAAAATTCTTATGCCTCCCCGGGGAGATGTTTACAGAGATGTAACGACAGTTTTATTTTTGTCGTGGAACAGCCTGCTATTCATTGAGATTAGCAATATTTTTCATTCTATGAAAAGGAAGAATCAGCGAAGTGTGGCCTGGTTGAGGAAGAGGAAGGGGCACGTGATTTAGGAACAGGCACTGGGATTGGAGTTTGGGCTAATTAAAGAGCCAATCCCGGAAAAGGAACGAACAAATACTGTTGCAGGAGCAAAATAAAAACGGGAAAAGGAAGTATTTCGAGCGAATTGGGAATAGAATTTTCGCTGATAAGCCATTTGTTGCTATTGGAAGGGTTTGTCGCAAAGTAATTAAAATATTATTAGAGTAAAATTTATTTTTTAAAAAACGGCCTGTATCGAAAGAGGAACAAAAATTCAATATTGAGGAAATCGAGAAGTTTTGGCAGGAAGTTTATGTATTGGGAAATTTATGCTTTGGCATTAATGCCCTATGGGTAGAAGATTCATAAAGATTAAAAGGAAATCTGCTATGCATATTTCAATGCATCATGCCAGAACATCATTTCTTGAACAAGTTCTCGTGCAAGTTATTAATTTTTAATTATATATATATATATATCCTTTTATTATATTTTTATTCCTTTTAATCGTTTCATTGAATGAGTCGCTTTAGTACTGCAAGCGATCCATAAAACTGTGTCTCGTGTTTATTGTTTAAAAATATGTCACATTTCCTATTTATTTCATTTCATATCATCACGTGCTCAAAATGATATTTTTCTAGGTTTTATTTGCTATAGTCATTAACTTATTTTTAAAAAAAATCAGAGCTTTTGTAAATGGGATGACAACGCGTTATTAAAAGTTGATTTTTTTTTTAAATGCTCGTGCAGATTTTAAAATTTTCTTTTTTTGCCTATGGATTAAAATTTTTATTTTTATCCTACAAATTTTTGTTGAGGCCAAAAACCTCATCTCCAAAACAACTTCGTGTTCTGATATTATAATAATCAGGAATAGAATTCTTCATCGTGGAATAGGTATTTTTCAAATAGATTTCTGAAGCACGAATTAAACTAATTTTATCTTATTTTGTTTTTTCATGGTATATTCTGAATTTTATGTATTGGATATTTTATGTATAAACTCTAATTTTTAAATTTTGATTAAATAATTTAATTTATTATTATAAAATTTAGTAATTAAAAAATTCAATTTAGTAATAAATTTTTTAAATTTCTGATTTTTAATTTCTTTTTTTTAATTTTTAAGTAATAATTTAATGTAGATTCAAATATAAAAAAATTATTATTTAAAAGTAATCAGAGGGTTTTAAAGGTAATATGAAAATAAAAATGAAACAGAGGCAATAATGAAATCTATTCATGCGATGCCAGAGTAACCATGAGTAAATATACATTACAAAAGTAAAAGCAATATACATCATTTTTTTTCTCCTAATAAATGATTACAAATTCAATTTGTATTTTCCCGGCTTCCAGGCATAAAAGTGGAACGTCTTGCCCGTGATCTGGGCGTCCTCTGTTCGGTCATGGTTGCTCTTCTATCTGTAAAGTGTTTGAATGTGCGCCCCCCCCTCCCTGTAAAAAGGGGCTGAGCGAATGTGATGAGTAAATAGCAAAAGTCGTATTCTTGGCCCTAGTTGACGCTACTACAAAACAAGATCAGGCTTAAATCGCTGACTACTCTGCGAGCTTGTCCATGGCAAGTTCCATAAGAAACAACAACAATTTGAACAGCAAATTTAAATCAAACACTTGGAGAGAGAAATGACTTCATTTCTGTAATTTGAGATGGAATTCATGGAAAAAAAATAACGTTTTAAAATTTCGATTTAAAATCAATGATAGTTGTCTCTCCGAAACTTTTTCGCATATTCCTTATATATCCTTCTTCCTTCTACATAAAAATGGTGGCCGTTCGTAAAATTAAGAATGCTCGGAATGAGAGTATTTTTAGGTTCGGTTCCCCGCATGAGTGCTTGATATTTGATAGCACAGCGCACAAAACCGAAGGTGTATTTTAGATGCCTTTTTGTCGACTTATTTGAAACAAATTTGAATTTTATTAGCCATGACACAAAACAAATTTCTCTTTCTCAAATCATCGTATATATATACATGTATAAATAAGCGAATGTACGGGCCAACAGATAGACCGTTTGGTATCAGTTTCGATTCAAATTTGATATGTATCAATTTATAGAAGATAAAACTGTATGTCATAGCTATTCATGTTTTGCAGTTTCTATGTTCCCTTGCACTCAAATGACCAGACAGACAAATTTCTTATTAGTGTATTTCGTTCAAAATTCGATAGAAAAATACAAATTAACATAACAATTTATTTTTCCATTTAATTCAATCTGTTTTTTAGTAATCTTGCTCATATATGCAGAGTGTCTCAGCAAAACCAGATAAATGAACATTCATATTCGCTGTTTGGAAGACATAAAAAATGTCTAAAGAACTGTACCTCTGAGACTCATACTTTCTGAGGAAAATGAGAGAAAAATTATGACGTCATATCCGGTTTATAAGAAAATCTTTATTCGGCTGCTGGATTGGGCGTCGGGGTCCTGTTTCATGGCCACTACGATCTCCAGATCTGAACCCCTTTAGATTTCTTCCTATGGGGCCATATAAAGGAATTGGTTTATCGAGACCCAGTTAATTCCGAAATGGCCTTAGTCCATTCGTCTACACAGTGCATTTACTATTGTGGACACTACAGTGGTAAAGCGTGTGCAGTCAACTATTGCACTATGAACGCTTGCATGCCTCAATATGCGTGGGGGACATTTAGAACATTTTCCTGTTTAAAATTATGCAATTACTGTTGTTCATGTTTCGAATAAAGGCTTTTTTCGTAAAATGGATATGACGTCATACATTTTCTGTCGAAAATTATAGGTCGAAGAGGTACACTTCTTAAAGCCTTTTTTTATCTTCCAAACAACGAATATGGCGGTTCATTGATTCTCCGGTCTTGCTGATACATCCTGTAGATAGAAATAATTCCAAAAAAGTGCTTTTAGAGCTCAGGGGGAAAAAATTGTTTTAATAAAATCTGGGGTTCGAATTTTTTGAATATTCTAATACTTTCTCTTTGTATACTTTGAATCAAAAAAATAATTTAAAAAAAGGATTGTATCAATTTTTTTTATTTTAACGGCTAGAAAAATAAGTCAACTGAGAGCAGTAAAAAAATTGAATTAAATTAAACCGAAAGATGCATTTATTTTTCTAGAAACAATAGAATCTCATTTTTCAGTTAAATTCAATATCAAACACAAAGAAATTTCCGCACTGCAAGCGAAAAATATGTATCATGTGATACCGCTACAATAAGTGAAAGAGATATATCGATTTTTTTATCTGAATCTTATTCGAAAAGAGAGAGCAAAAGAACTGATTTGAACATTTGATAGATTTCCTCGATTTACTTGAAAGTGAGAGATAAAAAAAGACATGCATAAAAAAAGAGATATCTGAAAAAAGGTGAAATATTTCTGCAATCTTTGGAGGAGAAAAAAATATTTGCACAGCCTTTGAAGATTCAATTTTACGGTATCGGTGGTAATAAGGCAAAGATGCAGTTGCCTGGTGGATTTTTCCACTTTCAGCTCCGTGTCCCAGACGCAAATAAAATTCCCATTTGATTTCGCTTTTCAATAAAAAATGCGGAAAGGCATATTTCGAATAAAGCCGTCTCGTCTACGTGTCTTTTCACTGCTTTGATTTCCGGAAATATTTTTTTAAAGATAAGTGCCCGATGGTATGATAGGAAAGGAATTTTCAAAAGATGTGGATATGTTGCATTTGAGATGGGGGGATAAAGTGGTAGTTGCTTAATCCTTTCAAATGCAATGTTGTGACGGAATTGCTCATTTAACAGACAAAAATAATTGAGTGTTATTTGTGGTGAATCCTAAATTGAGGCGCCAATAGAGCCGAGATAATTATGGCAAGCCATAAGGTTGCGTCTTAGAGAATTCATATTAAGAATTATACTGTTCGTATAAGAACATACAGTTCGTATAAGAATATGCTGTTCGTATAAGAA